>CM059584.1:110605000-110802500 GCA_030407085.1 Trichopria drosophilae
TTGTACTGGTTTTTATTTCACGTTCAATAATTCACGCCATTACAAGAATGATCAAATTCTGGCAGACTGTAGTCTGAACAGGGAATTTAGTTAACTCATTTGGTTTAGAATTTTGCCGATTAGCAAAAATTTATTTTAATAGCAATTATTAAAGAGATTAATTTACTAAGTTACTTTGTTTATAATTGTGAATATTTTTGAATAGTCAATGCTTGGCGTATTATTATAGTAAATTGAAATTTTCATTGATTACGTTATTAAATACAAAAATGTAGCTTGTATCAATATTTCGAAATGTAGTAACCATCAACTATATAAGAATTTTTTATAAATTTTCGCATGATGAAATTATTCAAAGAATTTGTTTGTGAAATTGTTACCATACCGAATACTATAAATGATAAATTTTCAAGTAATTTTTCTTATAAGCGCATAAAAAATGACTAACTAAATTACCATCTGCAATAATGCAATTTTTAAGGCATTTTTTTTTAATGGAACTGTTTGATTTTGTATTTTTTCAAAAAGTATATAACAATCTTGTGCTAAAAAACATACGTTTTCTTTTAATGTATTGTAATATGGCAAGCGATTTCTTAAGCGTCATTATGCTCTCTAAATTTCTTAGAGTGAAATTTTCACTCCAAAACGGGCATGCAGGGTGCTCACTCTAAACAGAGCCAAAGACCACTCTAAAAGAGTTAGATCAGTCAGTACAAATGAAAGAGTGAAGAAATTCACTCCAAATGATTATAAAAAGTGCAAATGCCTTAACTTCAAACATGTCTCAATACTTGGAATATGAAGTTTTAAATTTTATAAAAAAAAGGATATTAATTTAGACGGCCCTGACGTTAAGATGCTTATGAGCAAGTTTGAAATTAGTAGTTTATTAGATAATTTAAATACACCGATAGATCAAGTGAAGCTCTTAAATAGCATTGTATGTTTAGCCCATTGAAATACCACTTGATTACCGGAATGGTCGAAGGTTCAATTTAAAAACTCCATCTTAGCAACAAAAGGGAATTTATGATACTTTTAAGTATATTCCAGTAGCTCAGATGTTAAAATTAATACTATCTTGTGATGAAACACAAATCTACTATTTTCAAATATGCCGAAAAATTGAATAATATTTTATGAAAATGTGTTATAAATTCATTTATTAGAAAAATTGAATAATATTTTATGAAAATGTGTTATAAATTCATTTATTAGAAATAATAAAATTTTATGTTTGTATATAAAGTTATAATTGTATTATTAGATTAGAATTTACGCATTTAGAAATTAAAAATTTTATTCAAATTTCACTCGAAATTAAAGTGAAATAATCACTCCATACAGAGTGGCTCATCTTTCACTTTCACTTGGAGTAAATTCTCACTCTTGACGAGTGAAATTTCACTCCATGGAATTTAGAGAGTATATTAGATTTTCATTTATAATCATTAATTTTCAAATATCTTACTTAGTAAAATGAAATTTTTTGGTTATAATTGAGCATTTGGTAAATAAAGCACTGAAAACAATACCTAGTATTTAATTGAATGCACGCGTGGGTACGTCAACAAGAAATGGCTGATGGATTTTCGATTGATAGTTTACAGTCGCGTGTTTCAAATTTGTTTTAATGATTAATTGCTTACTCTATTGTAAAGGGTTCACATTCACCGTAGAAAACAAAGTGAACGTTTAAATGGACAATTTACGGTATTATAACCGAAAACGATGATGCATTCCGTATAACGGGCACTACACTTGACGTCTTGTTCTCCGTTCCCTAACTTGAAACAGCTGTACCCTTTGTTTTAAAATACGGCAGATTACAAAAATGATGACTATATATTTAGACTAGTAATTTCATTATTATAAAAATGTTATGTTTTCAATTCAATCGCAGGAATTTATAGGTAAAAAATTGCATTTAATTTAAATATTCAGACATGGTCGAATACCAACGGTGCACAATTTGTATTGTTAGAAAACATTATTTAATTTAAAATATACATGGCGAAACAACAAAAAACATTAGTTAGACAGTTTATTAATTTTAATCTTTCAGTTTCCCAGCTTCAGGAAAATCTTTTGTATAGTATAAAAAAATTGTATAAGGACACATCATTGGAAGTGTTCCTTCCACGTTTAATGTTACCCTCCAAATGTACTGAGTATCTTATGTATATAGATTGTAATAAATGCTGGGATACGACAAAGAAAAATAAGGTGACCTATAATTTTGGGTTAATATTGTAAATTTATCAATTAATCTTCACCTAACCAACTTTGTTGACATTCAAAATTTGTCTTTAACAAAAATTACTATCAGGTACAATTCGATTTCAAAAAGAATTTTTCCATGTCCTCACTCATCAAAGTAGTTAACACTAAACAAAAGTAGAAAATATAATTTTTATTATAGAAACAATGCGCTTTTGGGCTAAAAAAAATTGTTCATTTCATTAAAATATTTCAGAACAAATTTTGTTATAAATTATTTTTTCAATTAACCTCACACTTGTTCGAGAGGATTAAAAAGTTGCAGTAAAACCTAGAATCTGATAGTAATCAACGTCGCATAATTTGCTATATGTATACAACTGATTGTTAAATTTTCTAATTTTCAACAGTAAATTTTTCGTAATTTTTTGTTTGTCAATAGATTTCAACTGTAACTTTTCTATATTTGAGCCAATTAACGATTTATTATTCTATTAATTTTTATTCTATTCATATTATGGTAATTACTGATCATGTGCTGATAGTAAAAAGTGTTATTTAAATTTGTTTATCCATAAAATTCTGTAATTTCATATTTAAATTTTGATACATAGTAAAACTAAAATATTTTTTATAAATCGCTCATATTTACAATAAATTATTCGTCTTCTTTTATATTCAAATATTTGTTATGTCAACTTAACGATATCATTTTTACTTATAAGGAGCTTTCTTTTACTGAACCTTTAAATGCAATATCATAGTACAATTGACGTACAAAGTTGTGGATGACAGATGTTATGTTTACAATTCCGAATATTATGATCGGAGATATTTTCTTTTGATCACATTTCATAAGTTTATAACTTAGGAATATTAAAAAGGAATATTTAATTGTATACCTCTCTTCCGTTGAGGTTATGTACTATAATCCCTATTTAAACATCGGGAGTTTGAAAACGGAAAAATATTTTTATCTTGTTTACTAGAAAAAAAAGTTTTAGTAACTATTTTATTTCTCAAAGTATAAATATACTAGATGTATTGTAGTAAAAAATGTTATTTATTTTGAAATTGTTAAAGATTAAAATAGATTTAAAACGTTAAGAAATGTATTTTTATTGTTTTAAAATAATTCATAAAATCTCAAACGGAACATTAATTTTATGAATGTTATCAAAATTAAAATAAAATCTGAAATCTACGGCATTTTCCCATTAACCTCAAAATGTAGAAAAACTGCGAACGAAAAAAGACACGCATATTTTACAAAGTTGTTCATCAATTTTTTTTTTTCTACATCTTTGTACTAAAATCCAATACTGAGATTCTTATCGAGTGAAAATTTTGCATCCATGGGTTCTAATCCGTAAAACCTATAAATGGAAAACTTGAATTTCAAAATGGCGACGTCCAATATGGTGGTTTAATTGTGTAAATGTTATGCCATTTTCTAGTTTTCCAAGTATACCGATTTAAAATGATATAATCCCTGATTTTTGAGTCACTGATCATCAATCTGAAGCCAAATTTCCAATATTCAAAATGGCGAGACCAACATGGTGACGAATGCTTTCAGAATATGTCATAATGATCTCCGTTTCGGATTTTGGTTATTGGGTCCCAGAAAAAATTGTTAGGTGAAGAAAATATGAGAAAAAACTTGACTTTTTCATAAATAATTGATCAACAAATTCCTTGTATCGATCGCAGTTTATTTAAATTTTGAGAGCTTGATCAAAATGGACCCTAAAGTTTACATGAGGAAAGATTTTTTCACATTGATAACACAGAACCACAAAAAAAATTTGTTTCGAAATCACTTGAATAAAAAATAGTGGATCTTATAGATTCTTAGTCGCTGACAACGAATCTGTTATTCGATTTGGCCCATCGCGTCAGGGTTTTGAAATATCTGATCCAAAATGTATTCAAAGATATACTTTTTGGCAATTTAAGGTTAGGATATGTGAAAAAGGACCAAAAATCTACAAGATCCAGTACCTCTGATTCAAGTTATCTCCCCTAAAAGATTGTTTTGCGGTCCTGTGTAATTAATCATTAAAGGTCCTTTTCGAAAAAATAAAACAAGACCGCAAACATTTTTTTTTTGACACAACTTGAATCAGGAGTGGAGTCAGACCTCACAGATTTTTGGTCACTGAAAACGAATTCTTCGTCCAACTTAACTCATCGTTTCAGATTTTTCACATATCCTAACCTTAAATTGCCAAAAAGTATATTTTTGAATATTTTTCGGATCAGATAACTTAAAATCACTGACCTGACGGGCCAAATCGAATAACCGAATGGTCTTGCGTAATGTCAGAAATTCTAGCAGAAAATTGATAAAAAATCATCCATTTCGGTCTTATTCAATTTCGTACTCAAAGTAAATAACACAGTAAGAACTGTACATAATAATAACTATAACAGTACATTATTTGCAGCAATTACTTTTGCTTTACTTATTACCCAGCCGTACTAAAACTGTATCATTACGGCTTCAATGTAATAAATGAAGAATCAGTAGTACACGACTAAAGTAATAGTTTAATAAATACCAACGAGCTTCACGATTTCAAATTAAGTAGATAACATTAAAAAATGCTTAATATCACACTTTTAGCTATTCATTATTTGTCACTCTCTCAGTAATCAGTTTTTAACTAGTAAACATTTAAAAACTACTTCAATATTTTCATTGATTTCTACTGAAATTCTGCAGAGACTGATAAAAGATCGACATCAACGGTCTTTATTCAATTTTTCTTCTGAAGTCTGAAACTTCTCTGCACAATTTAGAAGGGTTCTGGATTTAACTATATAAGCGCATTTAATTTTTAAAACTTGTTCCTCACTTTTTCGGAAATAAAGAAATAGTACAAATGTTCTTCTTTCACGATATCAATGAGTCATTTTCACAAGAGAAACTGATGGAAATATTGAAATTAATTTGTTCACTAAAAGTGTCTTTGTTTTCAACATCATAATTTATACTAGCTCAGAAAGTGGCGAGTATTTAGAAAATGAGGTTTAAAACCCTATTTAAAAAAGAAAAAACAACAAGTTTTTGTTTTATCGAAAAATATCTATCGACGATTGCAGCATATCAAAGGCTTCCGTGTTAAAATGACGGTTCCAAACCTGATAAAAAATTGACGCATATTTCATACATCGAATAATCGATATCGTAGAGAAAAAAAACTTTACATAATGACCAATAAATCAAACAAAAGCGATTCTTACAGATAACATCTTTTTGAAACGTGAAAACGACGAAACTCACGTCCCTTCACGTTATCGCACATACTCCGGTGTCCGTTAACAAAACGTCGTTTTGCAATTTTTTGCAATTGCAATAAATTCGCACAGTAGGAGAACCCTTTTCGAGATATCGCAAAAATGCGAATTGCATCGCACCAGAGAAAGAAGTCGAGGAAGAGAGAAAGAAATTTACTCGCAGTCGAAGCGCCGACCGGTAAGAAGGAAGCAACGTCATTGGTCGAAAGGAGATGAACTGAGAGTTCGAAGCGTTCTCCAGTCTCTCGTCAGCCGTCAAGCGGAAAGGTTCTCCTTTCTGTACCGCAGGAATTTCGTCAAAGTTCAGTTTTTTACAGTACATGTAATAAACAAACAATTTTTTGTTATTTACAAATGTTCAAAATTAATCGTTTCGTGAGTTTTTGAAAGTTCGTCGGTGCATTTTGGACTGCGGTCGTGAGTTTAAGTGTTGTACTAAAAGGTGGCTAACAAACTCTTCACCTGGTTCTGGTTCTTAGTTATGAGGAATGCAATGTAAGGTAGTATTTTATAACTGGGCGTAAAATGTATGAAATTCAATACATTTTTCAATTTGATCTCCGATATTTTGGTACATAGTTTGGGAACGTGTGAAATAGTGTGACAGGAGATCCCACGGAATTACTATAACCATTTTGGTGGTCCCAAACACTTTTTGACCATTTTTGGACATTTTTTTTAAATGTTGTCAAACTGACATCTTTGCTCTAAAATGGAACAAAATCTCTTCTTGATCAGTTCTTAAGTTAATGTCTGAGTCGAGAAAAAACCACGCAACTGCCTAATTAAAGGAATCACCTGGAGTATAAGACCACCAAAAATTCCGACTTTCTTTGCAACTGACGAGGAAAGAAAGAATTGTCCCACACATGCGAATCTCTTGCAGGTATTCTCGTTTTCATTGGTATTGTTAAGTAGCACGAGTCGCGTCCTTGACAGTGCACACGACTATAATAACGCGAGACGCGAGCTTGCTTCAATCCCGCAAACTGACCACAATTAAGCCGGAATTCCCTTTTCAATTTGAGCTGGTAATTCTTCGTAATCGTTATAAATTGACCATTTTTCCCAATCACTTTCCGTAAGTACGAAATAACCGTTTTAGAAAAGTTCCGGTGATTGGGACGCGAAACTCTCCTTAGAAATTTGTAGACTACTTTTGATAGATTTCAGTTTTTAACGAGGGAATTGATGACAATGGTTGGCCCATTCTTCTCTTGGAGTTCAACATTGTTGTATAATTAGAAAACATCTGGCTTGAAGGGTATTTGTCTTTCAATTAGCATAAAATATTTTGGATTACTTGGCATAAATAATTATAAAAAAGAGTCTTAGATTAACTTTTCTATGTACTTCTACTTGTAGATAACTAGAAACCCGAAATGTATGACTTCAGTACTTGCGCGAAAGTTATAGTATTCTGCGCCATCTATTAGTGAATGCAGATGTTTATCGTTATATGAATGCTTAAAGTCAGGTAACAAAATTGGATACTAGCTGAAAATAAATGTTAATTCCAATCTTACTAAGATTAATTTGCCGTTGCTATTTGTAACTTTCGCTTATAGTAGATATACTACAGTAATTGTAACTATTGACAAATTGTTAACTGTACTGAAAGAAAATGTCAATGGAGAAATGTCAATCTTTATTGTTCTAGTTGTTCATGAATCTGGGCCTTTATAAAGTTCTTGATATTGTGCTAAATTACTATAAAAAATATCTGTTAGCGTTCATATGACGAAATTATTATAAATATTTTTCAAGTAATATCTAACATACCGTCCAAACCTTTATGAAAAGTTTAAATTTTCGAAATTGTTATATAGATGTTAATCTCCCAATTCTGTGATGACACTGAAGAAAAGAACCCACGACATCTTTTAAAGTAAAGTAATATAATGATTTTAGTCGATTTAGTCAAGTGTAGTTTAAGTGTTGTTCAATTTTAAAAAAATCATTAATTATTATGACTTTTAACGTTGATAAAAATTTAGGCAAAACATGTTTGTAATTACCCCAATTAGTAACATTTAAAGTCGGTTTGAACATATAAGTTTTTTTGTACTGAGTTTTTGAAATTTTTGTTTTTCTCGTTGAAGAAAGCCTAAAATACAGGTAATTCAAGTTCACGGATTATAATGATACATTTTTTTAAAGATGATGAAAAACCGTATAAAGCCGATAAAAAACCTGATAAAGAAAGTATATTTTTGAGATGTCAATTGAAATTCTATGATCTAAAATGGACAGAACTGAACTGATTATAATTTAGTTAATAAACTGAAGTAAACTAACTATCATATTTATTGAATTTGTGATCAAACAACATTTTGATTCGATTAGTTTGTATTGAATTTAAAAGTTTTAAAGGATACGATAGCGTAAGAAAATATTCAAGCAAAACTGAATGTACCAATTGAATGTTTTATTTTTGTACTTTAAAACTGGATTTTGTTGGGAAATTATCTTTAGAAAACTAATGATTTGCTAATGAAAATTCTGGGTTAAAGTTTACTACGAAGAAATCTTTAGTTCCAGTAGTAAGAAATTACGATTTTTATTATAATGTTGAATAGTTAAAATTAATAATATACACAGGAAAAAGTCTTAAAATTGTTACATCTTAAATTAAGCACTGTAAAAGGCTTAATTTCAGCCAAAAATTGTGCTAATTTTCTTAAATTAAGTCAATATTTGCGCTCAAAACCTTGTTTTTAGTTTTGGAAACTTACCTTCAGTCAATATTCAGGCTCCAATTAAGAATTCTCTAACTTAGGTGTGACAAGCTCGAAAAATTTTTCTTTAAGCATAAATCTCGACTAAAATTAAACTTTGCTGTCTGAAAGTAAGACTTTATGCGCAAATATTGACTTAATTTAAGAAAAGTAGCTCAATTTTAGACTGAAATTAAGCCTTTTGCAGTACTTAATTTGAGATTTTAAGACCTTTTTTTCCTGTGTAGTTAGATTAGTTCATAACCCACATTTTTAAATAATATCAATCATTATTAGATAATAAATAATAGTCAAAATGATTAACATATACTCCGATAATTAATATTAACTGAATTAACAACTCTGACTATAAATTGTTATCTACTATGCAACTTTATTTCAATTAATTTCAATTAGAAATGCAGCTAATTTTCTTGAATTAAATTAATGGTTAGATTTTAAATTGTACTTTAGATAGTAAACATTAAATTTTAGTAGATATATAGATTTAAAATAAGATTTTTCAAACTTGTTTCACGTAAATTGGAAAAGCATTATCAAAATCCTGAATTTTACTTAAAAGTTACTTTCCAATACTAAAATAAACTGCCCAAGTATCTTAATGTAAGAAAAAAAAACTTTTTTGTTAGTATCCATGTACATCTTAAGGTTAAAACATTGGCAATACTCAGTACTTTGATAAATAACAAAATATAGTTGAACTAGACTTAGTTACTAAGAGTTACTAACAATAAGTTACGTAGTTGCTAAGTCTTAGTTCAGTAAAAAATCATGTACATACAACCACTATAAAAAGTAGATTAAAATAAATGTCTAGTAACCATCAACAATTCAATATACTTTTTAAAGTTTAATTTTGTACGATTTACTAATTATTTCTTCGAGTCACTGATATAATGTTTTGAAGCAATACTGTAATTGAAATTTTATACCTTTTATACCATAAATGGCGTAGCAAAATAAAATTCTATATTGCATAGATATTAGAATAATCTTTATTTCTTGTATTATGTAAACGCTTAAAGTTGTTTAAAGAACAAACTAGCCTTCAGTTTTAAATAAAATGTACGATTTATCAGTCAGTAAAATTGAGTATACCCAAAAAATGTCCAATACATTTATAATTTAAATAATAGGTAATTAGCCCATTTGTGCATGTAAATGCAGTTTTGATTATTAAATACTTATTACGAAATAAGTCAAGGAAGATTCCAAAAAGAAAACACTTAGTTCAAATCTATTAAAATATTCACATTAAGTGAAACATATATTTGGTTTTATGTACGCACTTAAACCGGTATTTAAATACTTCACGGTAAAAGATAAAATTTGAACTGGACTTTAAGTTTCGCGTACCGAGTTTAATTTCTCTCTTATTAAGTCAAATAACGGTGTTAAGTTAACGTAATAGATTATCTCAAAATCTTGCATATTTTCTAGCGTTTGATTCTACATGTTACATGAAGAAGTTTCAATTGTGCAGTTATGTTTAATTTTGGAATTACTTTTGCGTAACTAAAGAACTAAAATATTAAATTTCATTTTCGATTATTGTGGACTACGAAATTAAAAAATGAGCATAAGTCTTTTGTTATTAAAATAATATTAATCTAAAATAAAAAGTGTGTTATTATCAAATTTTTAATAGGAATTAGTAAAGAACTGCCGAATAATTAATAAAATTTTTCTAATTTCAAAGCAGAAATAGAATATTTAGATTTACTACTTTTTAGAACTAGTAGTAAATTCGTAGTTTTAATGATTTATTAGTGAAATTCATTAGTACTTTTTGTTGATTTTGGAAAAAATACCTTTTTTGTTTTAACCTACATTCAATTCAACCGTGTGCCAACTATATTGACATAATTTATAGAGCTTTAACTTACCGATATTTATTTAAGATGTGCCTTAAGCCTAACAGTAATTAATCTTGATATCAACACATTGGTTAGTAAGAAGTGTCATACTTTTTTATTCATTCGTGATTTATTATCCTATTTTGTACTGCAATTTCGTTTCTTCTTCGATAACAAAGCATATTTGTAAGTTTCAACAGATCTGTAATTATAAAGAGTACCTTTGGAAGTTTTTGATAATGATGGGAGATAAATACTTAATTGTGTATTGGAAAAACTACTGATGTCGGTGAAAATAAAAAGATTTACCAAGGGTTTAGAATTCTGCATTATTTCCAATTTTTTAAAGTTTTACTAGTTCTTACTGTAACTTGTAAATAAATATTGAAAATACCAACAAAATTACGTCTTTTACTAAACTTAGGAAATACTTCATTGACACAGTGACTTACTTTTCTCCGAAAAAGAATTAATTTTTATTGAATACCAGTGTTCCAAATTGAAACAACAATATGTATAATGATCAGTAGGAATAAATGATGACTATAATCTATAAAATAACTTAAAAAATTGCTTATTAATTCGTTAAGAACAAAATTTGTTAAGAAAAATCTAAAATTAACGATTGATTTCGGTAAAATTCGGAACAATGAAAAATGACAATTTTGTAAACAACAAAATTGAATAAAATACTTGATGACAGTAGCTTTGCAGAGAAAGTTAATTAATCATTACTTCGCTATTAGCTTGAAATTTTTTCGTCGACTACTTTAACACCTTCGATAATGAGTAATACATTATAAAATTAAGTTATATAACGAAGCCGAGAGAAACAAATTATCTCCAGCATTAATTACACTTCATATGTTCGGAGTTTGCACATGTTAACAGACTTAATCGACCTCGCCTCTTTTTCCTACATAGAAGCTGGGAGTCGAAGACATTTTTAAAAGCAATCCTGAAAAGGAACGGCGAAAGTTACTTATGGAATTTTAATAGCATTATTTGTAAGGTGGAAAAAGGCAATTGAAAGAAATTAAGGTATTACGGAATTGTTACAACAACAAGGATTCAGATAAGAACCGAAGAGGATGATGGTTCTAATAATTGAAACCGTCGTTTAACCAATGAATCATTTTTTTTATATTGTTTATATAGATTACGCATCACTTAATACCAATATTCTAGCATAAGTGATATTAGGTTAGAATCACGCTTAGGGAATCTTTTACAAATATTTATTTCAGAATTTCTGCCTGTGAGTTCTAAATCTGAATTCTGTGATTATATTTCGAAAAGTAGGTTACTAATTGAATTAGTAATGATTTTTACTATTGAAGAGTAAAAACTAATAATTCGCTAGTCAAATTCTACTAATTTATTTTAATACTTTTTACATTCATTTTTTTTGCTTGTATTTTGTAATACCCTTTGACGCTTAACAAGTAGAATATATCAATGATTTGTAGGTTTATTAGAAAACTTTTCAAATAATTATAAATCTATGTTACTAATATCTCTTGACTAAATCAGAGAAGAAAATTCGAAACTAGAAATTATTGCAGGTACATGTAACACTGTTACCCTCAGAAAAAAGTTAACAATATCGACTAACTATGTGGTTGCCTGTTAGCAGACAAATATTGAGTAATTTCAACTATTGCTGAATTGACTAAATGTTTTTAAACCAGTATCATGATTCGTATAGAAGAGCGATGTAATTAAACTGACTAAATATTTAAATGCTAAACCGGCAACCAATATTTTGTCAATATTACTAAATTTTTTTCGGTGTATAAAAAAATCATGTCAATCATAAAAAACGTTTTTGAAAATGTCAAGACTCTAAATACTAAAAATGTCAATGCGAATTTAATGCATAAATTCGACAAAATAATGCCCATTGTTCGTATAAACATTAACCACAACTTCACGACAAATTCTTAATATTTCATTAAACAAATAAAAATGAAACACTTCTGAATATTGTAGAAATTTGTTACATTCTTGAACAATTGAATTTTGTTTACATAACATCACGAAATCTTTTTATTCGTGATCGATGTAATTTCAATATCAAATAAAATATTTTATAGAACTTTACAATTTCCAATCATTAGCATTTTCATGAATTATAAACTATTATAAATGCTTAAAATTTAGTAACTACTAATATTGAATACCTTAATTAAAAATTGAAGAAAAAAAACCGACACTTGTCCGTTTACCGATGTTTCTATTTTTGTATGCGTTGGTTGTCTGATTTGTCGGTTTTTTGACCCGCACCCTCCGAAAACGTCCTCAAACTGATTTCAATGGGAACTGGTATACTTACCTATTCCCAACTAGTACATTTCCTCTGACAAATCAATAAGCCAGTAGGTCAAAAAGCCAAACAGTACAAAACCGACATTCAAAAAGCCTACAACCGAAAAACCGACAATCAAAACGTCGGCGCATATAGTTTAAGAAGTGTCGGTTTTTTGACTGTCGGCTTTTCGATTGTCGGTTTTTTGATTTATCAGTATTTCGACCCGTACCCGAAAATTGGCGCAATTTTTATTTTTATGTTAAAAATCATAAACAAGCAACATAATTCATAGTTTTTCACAAGTACCTCATAAATTGAGATACGCATTTTATTCTGGATCCATTTGCTTCCTGAAATTAGTAGTTTTTGAGAAAACGACATTACAGGTTGTGTCTCATAGATATTGGTTGCATATTAGGTTAGTTTAAAAAGAGGGGGGGGGGAGGTCCTTAAAAAGTAATATATTATACGTTTTATAGTCGCGTTACTATAATCATTTGTCTTTTTTGGAATAATATTAATATTGGTTTTTAATGGTATTTTTTAAAAATGTCTTATATTTCAATGTCTGTGTTTTGAAATGTCTGGTTTTTTAATTGCTGTTTTTTTTAAATGTCTGGTTTTTAATGTCTGTTTTTGAAATGTCTTGTTTTTTAGTATCTGTTTTTTTAAATGTTTGGTTTTTGAATGTCTGTTTTTTGAAATGTCTGTTTTTTTGAAATGTCTGTTTCTTTAAATGTCTGGTTTTTTAATGTCTGTTTTTGAAATGTCTGGTTTTTTAGTATCTTTGTTTGGTTTTTTAGAAATATCTTGTTTTTGACTGTCTGTTGTTTTAAATGTTTGGTTTTTTAATGTCTTTTTTTTTTAAATGTCTTGTTTTTTAGTATCTGTTTTTTTAAATGTTTGGTTTTTGAATTTCTGTTTTTTTAAATGTCTGCTTTTCTAATGACTTTTTTTTAAATGTCTGGTTTATGTATGTCAGGTTTTTGAAGTGTCTGTTTTGTGATTTGTCGAGTTTTTGTGATGCACCCCGCAATATAAATTTCTTAATTTATTATTACGAAATATTACAAATTTTATTGATTCAATTTTTAAATATGTTGAAAACTGGTTATGACGTCATCATGAGGCAATAATAACTGTGAATACAAGTTGAATGATCATAACGAGGAATACTTTTCCTAAAGTTATCCTAAAATGATTTCTGCACGTAAATATCAATCTTATCTAAAAATTACATATTTAGCATCTTTCTGATCATTAAATAATAATAAAAATAATAGTATTTATTCGTCAATTATAAATACAATTGCCGAAAAGGTAAGGGACCTCATTCATGCTGCTGTCTGACCCGTTGTTGGTCTAGATGCATCAAATACCAATAAACAAAATGAATTTTTATAAATTTAAAATATATCTTTTAAAATGTTTTCCCGGTAGAATAAAAAGTTACGCACGCGAATATATCGATCGAGTTGGACCAACGTGTGATACAAAGTTTTCGAAGAATTTCATAGAAGATGCTTGGGGGTCCGTCCCTAAAAAATCTAACCGCACTCGGACAAAAGGAAAAAATTACGTCATATCGTCGTGCGCATCGGTCAATTCATTGATCAGCTTTCTAGAATTCGCCGCTTCCACCTTCATTCAAGTCTTCGCTAATGCCGACGAACGTCCTCTTAAGTAATGCCTCGTCGCGTTTCATCTTGGCTGGGGAATTTCTCGCGTAGCTAACCCAAGTTAACTTTCAATCAAGGGTGCTACATATGTACACATATATATGTGCATAAGTATACACATGTAGTCTCATGTGAGGTGGAGGCGCGCACGCGAAAAGCACAGACCGAGCATGCGTGCGCGGATGAATTCCAGGCCAGGGAATCTCGCATGTAAATACTCGCGGTCCGGTTTAAAGTCCGGTTTACAACCCACTTAAAGGAAAACCAAATCGATTGCGGAATCGCGAATCCGTCGCGAATTCCGATGAGGCCGCAACGAGGTGCGAAAACTCCTTTTATTTCCGGCGATATGCACCTATATATCGCGCTGAGCGATGCGTCACGACGTTCCGTTTTTCCGGAACCATTGCGGAATCTCATTAATTACTAGCCGCCGGCTCCAGCTAATGAACTGGACGCATTTTTCCGGAATTTTATCCCTTGGGGGAATCTTAATGCGATCTTTCCGTAAAAATGGCCGTTTAATACGATTTTTCAGATTCTTCGTGCTTCTCTTCGTAGTCCGACTTTGCTGGATTTTTATACCGGGGTGAATCATCGTGACTCTGCGGGAATAGATTTTCGAATGTCCGGTGACTCATGCCCAGAAGATTTTGTTAATTCAGTGTAATTTCGTATTTTAATTATCGTATTTGAAGAAATGTGCGAAAGTTCAAGACCGAGTATAGTTCGAGTCCTAATGGGTAACGGTTTTTTTAATTGATTTTTAGTAGATCTTTGGAATGTTTCTATCGTTAGGTAATATCGTCGTTTCTGCACGGACAGAATTATTTAGACACTTCAAAACCTTTTTTTTAGGACCCAAATTTTTGGAATAGACATTTCGAAATAAAAAAGCAATGAAAATTACAAATTTAGTTTAATAACTTTTAATGATTTTTAAAATTTAATAAACTTCACTCGTACAATACGAAATTTCAATTCCGATTAAAATCTAAATGAAAATAAAAAAAATGTCCAAGTACGAAGAAAATCATATACAATATGCAAAAAACAAAGAAATACAAAAAAAATTTTTTAAAAAATCAATCGTCACCAGATTTTGAACGTAGGCGCGGTGGTTTTGCAAATCGAATCAGGTTTCGCTTCCAAGCTCCAGAATGTCCTAGGTTCGAATCCCATGACGGCACACAAAATTGAAAATAAAAATATTTAATCCCTCTATTTTCTATAAACTTTATATCGACTTATATATATATTATATCTGTTTTGGTTCTTTTTTTGTTTTTGGACACGAAACTTGACCGATAATTAAACTTTATTAATAAATTATAGTTCCCATTCTTTAAAATCATAAAACATTGTTGATGTTGATATTTCTATATTTATTATATATACATATGTTTTGGATTTTAATTTACTTATTTTGTTGCTTTTTTCTTGCGAAGCTAAATTAAATACACTTTATTCTGAATACAATCTTTTATTATATTTATAAACAATTTTGTTTTATTCAAATAAAAAAAAATGAATTTTTGAGGGAAAATTTTCATGTATATTCGAGAGTCCCTAAAAAGTACAATTAAAGGTGAAAAAAATGTAAGAATAAAATTAATAAAATAAATATTTTGTAGGAAATTTAATGCCGTCAAAAGATTCGAACCCTCGACGTTCTGATTCAGCATGTTTACATACTTTCAATGTATGATGATTTTCATAGCAAACGTATGTCAAATGCCGTCACGTTAAGGTTTTGACATTTAGCTTATGACCCACGTGGTATAATGAAAGACAAAAAAAAATGTTCCCAAACTTTTTATGTTTCCTATTCCTTGAATGTCTATTTGAAAGATGTGTTAGAAACAATTCCTCGGATATCACATTTTCAGACGATTTATTTTATAATTTCAACTAAAAATGTCCTTTTTTTAATTAAAAAAATCTAAGGAATATTCAACAAATTCGTTGCAAGCTTGGAAATTGGAAAAAATTCTTGGATAAGTTTTTGGAAGTTTTACTATTCAGACAATAAAACTTGTAATAAAATCTAGTAATTTTTACCAGAAAAACGGCAATTTTCTCCATTTTACGAATCTGTCCCAAAAATACCATTCGAAATGATAAAATTTCCAGGAAAATTGTTCTCCATGCATGATTATTATTACCTTATAATTTTTTAGATTTTACAATATTTTTGTAGAGAAAATTCCAATCAGAAAAAAATTACTAGTATAACAATATATTTTTAATAAACAAACTTTTCTCTACATTCATAAAGGGTAGAAGGAAACATGAATTTACTGCACATTTAAAAATTAATATCCACAAATATCAGTTTGATTATACTAAATATGAATTATATTTATCAACAACTTATATCAATTTTTAAAAATTTCGCAATAAACGCAACATTACTGGTACTTCTAATAACAGTCGGCGAATGATAAAAACAAAGCGTATTAATACGGAGTGACGTTAGAAAATAGTTTTAACTTACATTTTTTGAAGGTTTTAATTTACCTTTTTAAAATACTGAAAAATTCATAAAAATGGTTCAATAGATAGTTTATTTGAAATTTTGGGTGTGGATCGGTTTACAATTAAGACATCCTCCTGAAAAATTGTAAATAAATAGTCCACTGATTAACATGTGAAGTGCATGATACAAGGGACTCATTTTTTTCGAATTGAACCTGTGTTCTCTTGCTCAATTTCGGTTTAAATAAAACATTTTTGATTGAATTTTAAAGGTAATTCAATGTTATATAAGATGATTTTATCGAAACAAAAACTTTTGAATATTTAACTACAAATAATGACCGAAAACTGTATACATTGTTTCTTCGTTCAAAATCCAGAATTTGTATTATATTTTGAAGTTCATTATTCTCCGAATTACGGCGCTGCTACATCTTACTGATTTCTTAGTAGTAAAATGAGTTCCTCCTAAACTATAAACCGGCTCTCTTAACATCTATGTAAATATCTTAAACTAAAATTAAAACTTGAGTGAGAAAAGGTTGCCGATTTGACGTGGAATGGAAAGCATATTTTATTTACAGAATTGAAAGGTGTAGATAAAAATTGTACGCTGAATTGATTTGCTTTTAATTCTCAATAAATGGTTCTCAATTAGAAGTCATAAAATAATCATGTTACATCCATTTTATAAGGATACCAGTTTTGTTAATTCATAACTTTTTTTCATGACTATTTGTCACCGTCCAAGAAAAAAAAATGATTTCGACATCTCACGCATACAATGTATGCATTGATGTTTAGTGGTTAACATTCGAGTCGCAAACTTCAATTTTACGTCCTCGAATAAAAAATACTTTTGGATATTTTCTTTACCCCTTAAGTAAAAATTGAATTAGAAATCATAATTTATGTGTCATGTTTTTATGTAGGTGAAAACAGATTTATTACGACCTTGAGGGTAATGTCGAAATTTACATTATCCCGCTTATAAAAGAACAGAATAAAGTATTATTCAAATTGTTTAAAGTACTAATAAATACTAAGTTTTTCTTTTAAAAGAAGCGCGCGGTTTAAAAAAACTGAGGCACATTTCGACCAGCATAAAACGTATAGGAAGATGTTGATATTTAACTCATTGAAAATAATTCCACACCGATTGATTAATTTACGTAAATACCTTAAAAATGGATATTTCTTATCGAAGCCCATTCTAGTAAAAAATTATAAGCATAACTACAATTGTTTGCAATTTGCATGGAATTTTGTTTGAAGAATCAAATACACCATAAAAAATAATCATTTTCATGATCTACAAACTAAGTTAAAGAATGTAGACGAGATTTGGTCGACGAGTGTGCGAGATGGGAAGTTAAATTCGATACCCGCAAATATGGCGCTAACGGCGACAGGTCCGAAATAGAAAAACTCTCGAAAAGCCCTAAATTCATTTGACACGCTCCAGGCCACGTGCTTCTTTAATTCCGATGTCGGATTTTATTTTGGTCTACATCATTTCATCTTGAAAAAAGTCACTGATGTTTCCATTCATAACAGAAAGATAAAACCGTCCATTAACCAGAAAAATATGTCATTTTCTTATCTTTAATTCACGTGAATCAGACTGCTTAATATTTTACATATGTAAAATGTCATGTTTTATTATTGTGGACGCATATAAGCAAGTCGATACTTTACGGAAGGCGGTGAAACATCAGATTTCTTGGTACGGAAATAATCTAAGATCAACAAATTCTTAAAATATACCAATTCTTTTCAGTTCTGTTAATGTGTTTTGATGAAGGAAGATGATGTTTAAAATTCATATTTCAATAAGTGTGGGAAACATCATTTCCCGTATACGCATACCAGTACTAAAAGTAGGGCTTTTCGTAGACCATTAGGAAAAATACCGTTCACTTGTGCGTGAAATGTCGTTTCCCGCAATTGGAACGAAATAAACTATTTCCAGCGTTTCTTTTCGGATGGCTACACGATTTAGGGTTATTTACAAAGAAGATGGACCAAATGCATTGGGATTTTCACGAATTTTTTTATTTTTGAGGATTTTATAATAAAATGATATAAGAAATTTGTTACCGTTGAATCAACAAGAAATATTTCTTGATAATTTAGGTAGAATTCATTAACACTAGACTTTAAGAAAAGTAGTAACGAAATATATCACTTCTTATTTCGACGGCAAGGGAGTTAAACTCGTTTTTTAAGGTTAAACCGCATGCTTGGAATGTTTATACCGCGGCAATTACTGCGAGAGGCTCGATATTTTCATCCCCTTTCCTCGCATTCTCCTGCGTGCAAAACTCCGACAGCTGTGCTCTCGCGATTTTTTTCTCGCTTGGCTCGCGAGTAGACCATATCAAAGGCTTCTCTTAGAAGCAGCTGCCGCTGCAGATGGGCTCCACCTGTTTGAAACATAGTTAACTAAACCTCCTCCACTTACAATGATTTAAAGTCGAATATTAAAATTCATTTTGTTATAGTACGCCCTTCTTTCCCTTCTAATAGGATCTGTCGGTGTATATAATTCTATCGTACCTTGAACGTTCTGAGTTATCGCTTTCGAACCTAGGTGCATTTTCATGAGCGTGCTCCATTTTGCTGCAGGAGCAGTCGATTAAAATGTAAATATTGAGGAAAGTCCGTTCAAGTAGCGACTAAATCGGTTTGTCGGATAATTACTTAACCTGCAGGTAATACGGGCTTGGAGAACAATTGATGAAATACTTGATCATTGGATGATTCGGAAATTTCACCGGATCAACGATAGAAACGTTCGTGATTGAAGTAAATAAGAAGCAATTAAGTATAACTTCGCTTTCTTGAACAGAGTTCAGCCAGATTTCACCCTGAAACTTCATATTCTTGAACATGGTCATTTAACCTCACTTGATCGTGTCTAAATGCTCCAATATCATACTTAGAGTTGCAGCAAAATGGTACATACAATCTGAAAATTACTTAACAACCCTTAAAACGAGGACCAACTAACTAACTGAGCAACATGTAACATGAGACCATTTAATGGTTTACTAAATCACTGAAAACGGGGAGGAAGTTCCCATAAACGACGATGTAACAAGTGCTCAAAAGTAGCGACTAAGAAAGCCTAATTGTCCCTGAATTAGTCAACCTAAATACCACATTATTGGACAATGTCAATTAAAAATCGGTACTTCAAATTTACATTATACTATTGGTGAACCTATTACGGAATGATTCCTCAACAAGAAACAATGGAAGCTGAATGCCCAGCGGTTTAGTGGACTTCCAGTTCAGAGCTCCCTATACTCGCGAAACGATTTGGAACATAAAAAAATTGTTAATTTCATTGAATTTGTTGGAATTCTTGACACTAAATCACCATAAGTATCACAGAAACTATTCATGTCTTATATCAACACCAAAAAGAGTGACATTTATGATGTCCATCAAATAACTCGACCCCATCCAAATAGACTGAACATAAAACATTTTTTATCTTAGGACACAAAAATGTTGACAAAAAACAGGTAGCGATCGTATACATCGATTTCTTTAGAATCCTGGAAGTTAAAAAATACAACCGTAATAAGTGCGACATAAAGACACTTAATGCTAGTTATCAAGCCTGTAATATATTTCTGTGACTTTTAAGATTCGAAGGAAATCCGACTAACAGTGTAAGCAGCTGTTGCGCCCTATCAATGCTCGTGTAAACAAGAATGCCGGGAGTAATAAAATGCACGGTTTCGAAATCAGTCGATAAATTATGCCCGGACTAAGCCTCAAAAACACTCGACGTCTAAAATCCTGGGTGAAATGTGCGGTCATAAAATGCTTTTTAACTGCCAAAAAGTTCTCGGCGTCCGATAATTGTACGAGCGAAAATGTCCTGATGCAAATTTCGATACCAAACATTTTTTGCCCCTGCAACGAAAATTACCGAAACCTCGCCCCTAAAAAGTTCTTGGTAAAATGGTTTAACTTACGAGCTTCCTTCCATGTAAATTTTTAATCACGGTGTAATTAACTTTTATGAGTTACGAGTGGAGCGGTCTCAGGAAGATCCACACTTTTACCATTAACGAGAATCGTTCCAGCCTAGTTTCAACGCATTACACGCGCCCAATTCGATTCACGTATTTTCGATTCGTAATGCAGATGCACTTATTCCGTATCTTGACAAAACAAGAAAGACATTTGAATATAATCTGTTTACAACGTTATGAAAGATGGTCTTCTTTATAAAAATAGAATTTTTAATGAAGATCTCGACGGTCTATTCATCACGATGATTCATGAACCACTCGTACATAAAATACCACCCTCGCATGCATCTTTTTGAGCGCAATCTGCGTGCTTGCTGTTGCATTTATGGGCTGCAGAGGAATTTCTGTTGAATGACTTATGCTTCTGTTGTTCTAATTGATTTTTGTTCATTGCTGAACCATCTTAAGTGGGTTTGTTTCCAAACTGATCAATATTTGCAACCATCCTACGTACATTATTTATACTTGTTATTATTTATGATTCAACATCAAAGTGCTCCAAATGAGGTCATAGCCCTAATATATGAATATTAGAACCGGTATTTTCAATTTCGAGAAACCTCTGTGATTGAAAATGTAAACTACTTAAATGACAACAATCACGAATGGTGACTATACCTTCAGAACCTTGTTCTTTGATGAAACGATTCGTCTTCGTAATGAAATGTCAGTAAAACAATTCGTCCCAAGCATTGTTTTTGCATCCGAATGGAAAAACGCAAAAACCAAAGAATCCTTCGGGAACGAAGCGGCCCACAAATTAATGAAGCACTTAATTTTCGCTCGCACGAAATAGTCGATTCCGTAGCAAAAAACGTGTATAATTCACTGCCATAATCATTGCCATTTCGATCGCCCCGAGAGAAGCAGGGACGGCAATGAAAACCTTCATTATCGCGAAGTACAAATTGAAAATCTGCCATACCCTCAACATCGCACAATTAACCTTTGAAGACGAATTAATCTTCCAAACCGTAACGGTCCGCGTCGAGTCTTCTACGAAGTCCATCTGTATCCAAGAAAGGGGTAATAAAAAGAGTATCCAAGAGAAGAAGGGGCTCTTGAAAGGCTCTGTCCAGTCGCGACAAATGGGGACGGGGTCCATCGGGGGACAGAGGGGGCATGTAGAAAGAGAGATCCAAATGCAAGCGCCGCATTTATCGTCAGCTTTTCAATCAAGACTAGCCAGATCCATTAGCACAGGAGTTCACCGGATTTTAATCATCCTCGTCATCATCGCGTTAGGGCCCCGCGTAGTTCGTTAGATCCCCTCTACCCCACTCAAATGACCAGTCAGCCGCAGCAACGGTAAATACACTATAGCAATCTTGCTTTTTGCGGTTGCTCGTCGTCTATAGTCTATGAGAATAACACTGGGATCTTCATAGACTTTAGAAATATTGCAGCGGTAGGGAGGGAAGTATATTGAAAGAAGCATTTGTAATTTGCATTGTAAGTGCTTTGGAATGAGGGGGATGAAGATGGGAATGGAAATTATGGAAAATGTCATTATAATAAGGAAATTTGCTAGTTTAATGCTTCTGATACCTTTGTTCATCCAAAAAAGAAAGGGATGCTTTGAACCCAATAACTTTTGTACCTATTTTCCCAGACGATAACTCGCTCCGAGTCATAAAACATTGTTTAGAAATAGTCCATTCACTGTCTACTAAGATTCCCTAATTATAATAACCAAATCGTATCGTTTCACTTTAACCATTTTACTGGTAAAGAAATTATGAGAGACAATAAGTAGAAATGGGCAGCACTAACCGCAAACGTTTCGTATGTGAAAATGACAAAGCAGACGCGAAATGGTGAAGTAGAACGAAACCGATGATAGATAAAAAGAGACGATGAGAAATATTAGTCGACAAAGGCGTCGAAAGAGTAGTAAAGATGAAAGGAAACATAAAACAGTATAAAACGAGACAACCGCAGAGGGAAGGCATGTGTCAGTGAGTAAGGTACGAATACTGTAAACGAGCGAATGGAAACATTTGAGGGAAGGGGTAGACAGGAAGACAAAAGTATACATTTGAGACTAAAAGAAAAATAGACAAAGATGGATAACTGGGGAGAATATAAAAGATGAACGGAAGAAGAGGAGCTGTGGAAGCAGACAAAGTAAGCCAGAGGAAAAGCTGAAGCGAAAAGGTAAAAGGAATTGAAAGAACAAAACGGACACTAGAGGCCAAAGGCAAAGCGGACACCAGACAGATAGTCCTAGAGAAGAGACAAAAGGGACAAGGGACTCTCGAGCACCAGATGTATGAAATGTAATGGAGGAAACAGATAATGAAGTAGAAACAGAAACGAAAGTAAGACAAGTTACAGATAGCGATAATTATGGTCGAACGTAAAGGAATTGCTCTGAACTCTGAAAAATATCCGCCATATCTATATGTTATAAAATCTAAATAACTGTATACATCAATATTGCAGAAGCTATTATATCTACGCTGGAAGCAACACTCTATTGGTTTACATTGTTATTTATATACGTCATTTATTATTTTCAATTCGGCTCATCGCTTAAACTTTACGTATTATTTTACGATAATAAATAGTGGACCATAACATAAGTGGAAAAATAAAACGATACAACTCATAAAAGTCATTTGAGGAAATTCTGTGAAACAATGTGTTAAAAATAGAGAATACAAAAAATCGCATGCTCTCGAATAAATTCCTCTCCGACAAAGCTACCAAAATACAAGTAACACGAAGGTATAATCCGAGAATAAGTGAAGCAAAATGAAGAAAATAGTCGAACAAGTGCTCCAAAGGGAACAAATCGTGTACAAGATGTAAAAGCACTAGCTGATAAAAAGTGAAAGCGAAAGAGAAGAAACAGAAGGGGAATGATAAACGGATGAGAACTAATAAAACAAATCATTGAATAGAACAAGATGCCGATAATGATATAGAGGCAAAGAAAGAATAAAACGCTTATAAAGAGAGTGTTCCGCTCTCAGCCAGCAAATGAAACATGAAAACAGAAGCGATACAGGAAAGGAACAAGATAACGTTAGCAAAAATGCAAGCTATATAAAAAAAACTATTAGAAGCGGATTGAGAAAATAGACTGGAGTGGTAGAACACGGCCAAGATGGGGAAACTGGAAATAGATATTGTGGGTGAAATATCAACGATTGGAAGTCATTGGGGTGGTGAATAAGTGATTGATGATGTGCGTTCATGATGCGCAATGTTTGAATGGAGAACACCGAAACATTTTATATTATAATTAAAATTGTTATGTGGCATTCCTACTAATTTCAACAACATCGAATGCGGACTTCTATGGATAAGCCGCAAACTCACAAATAATTGTACTCACTATTGTTATGTGGGGTTAAAATTGGACATCCAAACCAAGTTTTGGTTTTGATCACCCTATCCTCTAAAAACGTGGAGCCATCCTCTAACAGCATGGTTTCATGCTTCTTAGTCGTGATCCATGATTTTAGAGGATAAGAATGCCATGAAACAAAGACAAAATACTAAACCATGATCCAAAGCCTAGAATAGGTCAACCAATGCTTTCGATGATATCCTGAAGCTACTGAAGTCCATCACCAGTTTGGATATAACATACCTAAGACTTTATTTTCCAGAACGCATTTCAGGAGAAGGAGACATACAAGATAGCTTTAAGGAGGCAAAAACGCAAGACGGCACCAAAAGGCAGTAAATACTGGAACCGGAGAAGCGGACAAAAACACTGATGCAAGACACATAGACTAATTGAAAAAAATGCACGCGATTGGAGTAGAAAAGAAGGGAGCCAAGATGTGAAAAAGGTCGGCGAGATTGTGTCGGAAACGTCCATACAATTAGCCCATTCATCGGAGCATCAGCTCATCCTCGCGCATGCAGTGCGTGAGCACTTACTGCAATGCTCGAACGCATACGAATGCACAGTGAATGCATGTCGGTAATGAATTCACGAACGAGAAGACGTATGGGGGGGCTTGGCATGTACGAACGACCCATATGTAGACTAGCAAGATCCACTTACAACACGTGCAGAATTACGCAGCGGTCGGTTTATCGTATCAGGCGCCAAGTAGTCAGTCACTGTGACTGGCAAAATATACCATCGGTGCCGACATTGACGTTAAAGGGTTTATTGTTGCCACGCGAAATATGCATCGAGCAGAGTTGAGGTTCCTACAAGGGGGGCTCAATGTGCCCACATTGTGAGCCGGATGCATTCCGAGGAAAGGACGATCCGCGGTCACGGCTTTAATTAGAAATCTCGCGCCCATATTGGATGGTACTCGATGCATCCAGGGTGATTAATCCGTCTTGAAGCCTGGTCTTCATCCCATTGAGGAGTCGCGAAAATGCATTTATAGAATTCGCGGAAGCCTGAACGAGCCATTGGAAGAGTCGGAAGTATCGGTCGCACTCAAGAGGACTCGAGGGATTTCGACGAAACCTAAAATAGAGTCTCGAATGCGTAGGTCGTCGGGAAATTCTTGAGGAAGCTTTAGAGTCCTTTGTTACTTTCGAGATTACAACGTCCGCGGATGCTTCGAGTGTTTACAATGAGAAATTTGCGCGATGCTTTGTCTATCCGACTAGACTCAAGAATTCCGGAGAAACGTTTGGAACGCATCACAATGAATAATGTAACACAATGATCCGAGAAAAATGTGGGACTTTATGATATAACCGTCATGAAAAATTACCTGGCTAAAACGTAACGCATCTGATGAAATGGATTTTACGACAGAAATATGAGACTTATGATTATGTTGGGTCGTAATTACATATTCCGCGACATTTATCCCTCGATGTTAATAACCATGCTTACGTTTAAACAAAGGTAAATTTGACGTTTGATGCACGCCAATCTCGATGATCGAAGTGTCAACTGTGCTCGCTTTTAAAGTTTTAACAGTTTTCATCGACCGTCTTCAGTAAGACCATGTCTGGACCACCTTTATATAATTATAGTGATAGACGAGAAAAAATGTTGCTTTTTGAAAGGAGACAGCTCTATCTGCATACTGTCGAGAGTTAAAGTATATAGGAAACAATTTTCTCTTTTAACATTACGAATGAATATTCACTACATGATAACCATAAAACTGTTGGCATTTTAGCTTTACCTGTTTAATTATATACTATGAAGAAATAATATTATTAAAACATGATAACTTCATCCATAATAGAGTGATCATTAGCAAAACTTTAATGAATCTGACAAGTTGTACACCACGTGGTATCCTATTCGTTTGGACAAAGTGTCAATTTGAAGTAGCTTATGCAGGAAATACAACAGTGGAGTGGGAAGCCTAAATGATACCGTTATTGCAAATGAGTATTGTCATGACAATATTATAGATACCCGTCCGCACATCCCTAGTAGATGGGAAATCTGATACAGTCCAATGACCTGTCGAATATATTTCGGGGTTGGCATAGTAAACACCTCCGATTTCTTTTGCATAAAAGATTGTAACTTCACCAGGTTTACTGCTCGTAACTTAATGTAAAAGAACATTGATCAGTAAGGATCAGTTTTCATGACAACGTGTAAGTCATCTAAATAGGAATAAATGAAACCATCTGACTTTGCACTAAGAAAATAGATCACTCGATTTAGATGAGCTCATATGCTAGAAAAAAGTCTGATTGGATTTGAGATTGGTTTTATTGAAAGCTTACATTTACGTCTTCAAATGGCATGTTGACCTCAGTTTTTGAATGCCAATCTACAAAATAGGTCGCACTCCGTTAAATCACTTCATTTATAACTAATTATACACAATTTTCTTTCACTTACATTTCCGAAAAAACAGTCCACAGAATGAAGTCCATTTTTGTCATTAATAAATTTATAAGATATATGAATTTATTTGCAGAAGAATATTAATTTTTATGTGATGTTTAATTCTATGTATATAAATTATTCTTTTGAGAATTTACTGTTCTAATGGTTATTTCTTTTTGTTTCAGGTACGTACCAATTACAAACGATGTAAAACAGATTGAGGATTATTGTTTTCAAACATCAGATGAGTATTGCATGAATATTTAATCTAATATTAGAGGTGGACCTCTCGTATTCTAACTAACAAAGATTTCAAAGATAGAAAAATAGCGCATTCTTCTCTAAGGGAGCAAAATAAGTTTTCGCGGGTGCCAAATAAGTTTCCCACGCTCTGCTTACAAAATGCTATTTTGCTCCCTGTATCGTGGGAGTAAAACAATATGGTCTCGTACATGAAAAAAAAATAATATGTGCAACAAGGGAGAATTGGTTTTTGCGGACTCGTACTAATTACCAGCCTCGATTCGCTCGGGCGTCAAACTCGCCCTCGGCAAATACCTCTTTTACTCCCTAGTTGCACAATGTGCAATTTTTTGTTAGTACGCGGAAAAATTATATTTCCTATATAACAAAATAAAATAAAATAACAAAATTATTGTATTAGATATATGAACGGAAATCGTTATAACCATTTCTTCTGTCACTTATAAAGTTTTACATAGAATATGAAAATGAGCCTGACTTAATTATATAATAATTACTTTTGGGCACGATTAATGCATTAGTTCTGTAAAGTTGATGAGAAACTCAGGGCGCAAAGTAAAACTTTTCCCACTATATTGCACAAACAATTTCTAATAGTACTGCAAATAAAATATTACTATTTATTACAAACTAGTTGAATTGGTCCATGAATCTTTGCTGTCAGTCATAGAAAGTCGAACCTAACCTAATTCTTATACATAAAAACACTATAAACATGGAATAACCTTTTTTCCCCAAGGATGAATAACTAACTATAAGTTTTCATGTTCTTAATTCCACTATTATTATGTCACAGCCTTTTAAATCTCTTTTATTGCAGATTTAACATTATATTTTGCTAGATATAAACAAAATTTAATTCATCAGTGACGATATTGACTTTAGAACTCATTTACATGTATGAAAAAAATAGTAACATCAGTTTATTTCGCAAATTAGCGGTGCAATTTAAGAGCCATAGTCATCATTGACTCCACTTACCTAAACGGATACCACATACTTATTCAATGAACCCAAGGCGAGGCAAATGAAATGTTCATTCAAATGCAAGTCACTTTCAGCGAAACGTTCTGCCAAGTATTTCTAATGAATATTCTTACTAGAGTTTAAACGTTCTAAATCCCTACTAAATCCTTAAATAGAGTTTAAATCGACCTTTTTGGTCCCTGATTCATTTGATTGTACAAGACATAAATATTCAAAGGTCAAATTTTTCGTGCAAATTCCTTTCTGACCTTTTTTCCAACTATGTAATATATCGAATTGTAGATTTCAAGACGTCGATTGTTTTGTGTCATTACATTAATCTTGTTCAGTCATATTAAAAGTATCGTTGGAACTACACGTTCCCAAAGGCTGGTAAACATTAATCGTTTGCGTAAACTTATTCGAAATTCTCAAGACGGCGACTCATAATAAAGGTTTCTTGTAGATCGTTCTCGCACTATCGGACTTTCTTTCGCATTCCATCATTTACCTACGCGTTTCGTCGAGGAGGGCGGCGTACTAAAATGCACCGTGCCAGTTACTGGGTCGAGGCCAACATTTAATTAAGCGTTCCTACGCTCGTTGTTAAGTTTCTTTTTATTGTGCGAGGTAACGGTCGAAAAAGGTCAGGTAGTTCGCGCCCGATACATATATGCGATCAACCGAATGAATCATATCCTTCGCAATTCCGAAAAGATTGACGTGGTTTTTTTCTCTTACCCTTCGATCTTACGGGCAGTAGTTAATCGATCTACCTTGAGATAAAATCTTGAATGGATCACTATTTCCTCTTTTAAAAGATCCTTAAATCGTGAGCGAATATACGTTTCTCTAACGATTGCGAGAAGCAAGATTCAGAATCGCCACTAGCGGCAGGAGGAGTAACTAGTGCTGTTCGGAACGGTTATAATGACGCTCTATTATCACTTGACTAAAAAGAAATCGAAGGTTATGTGCAAAGAAATTATTTGCGGTGTGTATATCATTCTTCCAGATTAAACTTATATCTTCATAATAATGATAATGTGTAATCAAATGGTAATATAGGTTCTTGGAAATGTAATTTGAAAGTGTGACCCAAAATAACACTATAAACCTAAAGATAATTACGCTTCATAAAATATAATCATTCCTTCAATCGACAACGTAATACAATATTGTCCTCGTCGAGGACGAGCGAATTTTTATTTCCCTGCAATTTCGACGTCTAAACTGCCCCTTTTCCATGGCGCAATCAAGACTGAATGTTGTGGAAAATGCAACAGGTTTCGAGGTGCCGAACTATCGAATTATCTCTTTTTTCCTTTTCTCAGTGATCTGGCTTATTATTGAAGTAACTGCCTCATTTGCCGCAATTACGGAAGCTTTGATTGAGAAAGCGAGTCGCCTTAGATTCGCAAATTTCCTTCGTTATTATAAAGCCATAAAGGACAGATTAAGTCTTTAAATCTGACGAGGGGACGACAAAAATGAACGATCGTGTACCTTTCGGCAGCGACGGCAGTTTGCTTTCGTACTTATTATTTTCTTATAATTAAAAATGGTAATTTTTCCTGGGGGTCTTTGAAGATCGGTGGACGTTTACGCGTACGAAGGTTATATATACCTCGCCAGTAAGAAAACAAACTTACATGCGCGTATGAGCGGTCGGGGTTAAATGATGTTTCAAGGATGTGGTCAAAAGAAATTCAGCATTTTACTCGATTTGCCATCACGAGCCTTTGCTAGTCGCTTTGTGCGAGTAAACACATTGTACGTGCGTACATCATTCAGCCGGATGCTAAAAATAAAACGTCATATCCGAATGTCAAAATCGTTTTTCGGACGTGGATATGCATTAAACGCGGATTATATGTTTCATTACGCCTCTGCAAATGATTGCCGTACTAAAAGTAAGTCAGTTTTAAAATGTGACACCCTCGGATTATTCTCGGGTACTAAATGTCTCGGACAGAGTGCCACGTATCGTTATTCAAATGCAAAGATAATGTTTGACGTAGCAATGCGTATTTAACGTTTCAACACGCTGAAAACTGATTACTTCGTTTCGCAATTTCTCCGGCTAACTAAAGGGCCATTTAAGACGTCAAGGTTGGAACAGCCGGATAGATAGAATAGTATGAAAGGCGGACAAAACTTGTTTTAATAACTTTAATAATAAAAAATTAACTGTTTAAACACCTTTCAGAACGAATCATGCTCGTGTAAGGTATCTCGTATCGCAGATAAGGCAACCTTGAAGAACTTTTTCCGATCAACCTCACTTGGTATACCATGAATAATGCTTTTTAATAAGGTGGTCTATTGTTCACTCATACATCACAAACGTGTATTATAGAGTTTTTTTAAAGATAATTAGGATCGCATTTTTGCTAGCTGATAATCGTAAAACGTAAAATATATGCATAGATAGCAGTAGGCAGATATTAATTTATTTTTATTTGTTTTATTATTATATTAACTATTTATTACTATTTTAAGCGATCGACGAATAATCCAAGATTTCAATAAACATACTGACTTTTTTATGTATTATAACCGTTACTCCTGTTTTCTTCTTAGTAACTTAAGGTATTATTTTTATATCCGGAAATATAATTAATAAATAAGACAATATTTTAATAAAAATAGTTCGGTAAGTTTAATTGCGTTATACGGAAGATATCTTCGTGTTTCATTTTGACTAAACAATTTGACTTTAATCTATGAGAATGACAATACAAATTCATATCAACCATTATTTCTCTTTTTTATGTTAATAACATTCGACTTTAACTAACAGGTAAGTAGTTATATAAAAATAGATAATTTATACATAATTTACATATAATTTATTTTTATATAGTAAAAGAAATTCAGAAATATTTTTGTCACTGTTTCCCTTTTTAAGTAATAATTACCGTTTAAACTTAAAACTCTATTGCTGTATCTATATTACAATAAAAACATGCTTGTTACTCTATTTATTTTTGTATCATTATGTTGTCGAGTTTTATGCGGCACCTAGTGGTCACTTATGAAACTGAATGTAATCAATCGTATCATGCAAGGTATAGATATGTAGATGCTCAATTGAAGGAAACATGAGACAATCATACACGCGATACCGCAAAATTAAATAAACTTTCCAGAATAAAAGTAGTCTGGGAATTAAAAAATAAATATTATTATTTAGAAATATGGAACTTTGTACAAACAAACCATATCTGAAATTTATTTAATCAACCTAAATTTAAAATAAACTCTATCAGACTTAATCAGACTTTTAAGCAGTTTTTGGGTTCTTAAAGAGAGATATTGTACACAGAAAAAAAAAGTCTTAAAATTGTTACATCTTAAATTCATCATTAGGTGAAGCTTAATTTCAGCCCAAAATTGCGTTAATTTTCTTAAATTCAGTCAATATTTAGGCTTAAAATCTTACTTTCAGACAACAAAACTGGCTTTCTTAAGTCAGCTTAACTTAGATGCCATAAGCTCGATAAATCATATTATAAGCCAAAATATCATCTAAAAGTCAGTTTTGCTCAATGAAAGTAAGACTTTAAGCTAAAACATTGACTGAATTTAAGAAAATTAACGCAGTAGTTTTCTGTATAGATGACTTTTTTGACACTTGAAACATAACCTAAATGTGTATTGATGACTTAAACGATGAATATGGAGATTTTTAATCCCCTGTTTTAATTCCTTCAATATGTGTTAAATTATATTAATACGCATAAGTAAGTAATCCGTGCATGGTAAACAAATTATAGAAGTAGGGATGTAGAATTACTGAAATTGAATTCACTGATACTTTTTCTTCACATAATTTTTGTAATGTTTTATATTGAAATTTATGAAAAAGTACTTTATTCTGCACGTTATACTTCTGCACATTATAAAATAGAACCAGGATGTAATGTGTGCCTGTAATAGAGCTTGAGAAATAAATGTTAGAAATTTAGTATCTGAGAGGAGACTCTCCAAACAAAATTTATTAGCAGGCACAATTACTTAGACAAAAGTATACGTTTTTTATAATGGAAAAATGTTATTCTATATTTATATAGTATATTGATAAATCGACATATCTGCGAATAATTACTACACTAAGTTTATTACTACATTTTATTATTACTACACTAGTTTTCAAGGACAAACAATTTGAAAAGTCAAGATGTTAATGAAAACATAATATGAATATATTTTACTGAGTTTGCAAATAGAATCTAGATATTTTACTTCATTTTTAAGGTTAAATTTTAAGATTAATGAAATATAGGTATCAAAACTACTAAAGGTTTAGTTCCCAGAAGTTAACTTACCATTTAGTTAAAATTACTAAATATTTTTCATAGTGTATCAGTAAATAAAAAAAAATGTGTAACGTTCATAAAAACTAACAAAATTCAGCAAACTAGCAACAATATTTCGAAAACATTTTTTAAAGGAAATATTTCAAGATCACCTCAATAATTAAAGTCATTATTATATCCTTTTCAGTACTATATGCAAATAATTGTTTTGTAAACATAAAAGATTTTTATGACCATAAGAGCATATTTTTAAACTCAGTATTGCTTCATTTTATGCAAAAATGTACTAATACTGACATGTAATATAAAAAAATCAGTGTTTCGAAATGGGTTTGATTCATCTAAAGTATCTCTTTAATAAAATACTAAAAAAAACTTTAATAAATGTATTAACTAACACTTAACACAATGTAAGAAATACTTATTTTCAGTTTAAAATTATTGTTGATTAAATTATGTAAGAATCCAAAACAAAAAATCGAGAACTTTTAATACAAAAATATTTCTATTTATAAAAATTGACTGATTTCTTACAAATAATTTTATATTTTTTAACACAATCATATATTTTTTGCTAGATATATTCGGATTAATTAATTTGTTCTGATTCATGTACAACACATATAATACGACATATTTTTCTTCAGCTAATCGTTAGTCAATCCCATGAAGTCGTTCATGATAACAGAAGCTTTGTTTCTTCATGGCAAAAGTATCAATTATAATTACAAATGATCCAATAATCTGTAAATGTGCTGTTGTTTTAATTAACAAACTACGAAAACCATCTAAAATATTTTTTTTACTAACATGGTGATATATCTAAAAGAGAACCTACTATCTGTATAATTTATAAACAAACTTCTTCAGCCAAAATACAGTTATCACGGGTTTCAACAATTGCAATATTCAGTGGTTCCAATTTATACGACACACCTCCATTTAATTACAGACATTATTATGTTTATATTAACATTATAGTTGGTCCAAGTGTAATGAACATTTTTTATGTAATATACCAGTTATCTTACGGTTCTTCACAATAAACTTCTCAAATTTCTCGAAAAATACTAATAAGAAATGCATAATTACTAAAAAAAATATATGACCACTTGTGTCTGATTAAAATAACCAGATTTCCGGTTATTTAAAATGTTTCTTTAGCGTAACTAATGTTCGACGATAGATTTTAATGTTTCACGAAATAAACTTTTGCCTGGGCATCATATATCCATATCTCAATCTTGTTTCTCCGACCAAGTTAGGAACGTGGATTCGAAAACTAGTTTCACTTACTAACTTTGATGTTGATCGACATTAAAATTCCATCCCAACAGAAGCAAATGTATCTGCCAATTCTACACAAAACGTTTTATCACTCCGTTATCTTCGACGCAGATTTGCATTTCTAACCACGAGACAAAGCTCGTAAATTAACGAACAAATTTTATCCATGCGTACAATCGCAAACTGGACTGTAACATTCCGAAACATATACCAATCGGTTATTAAAACCGGACATGCCTTCGTCAAGCTAAACATTAAAAAATAAAATGAAGACCATTATACAAATTATGCATAATTAATCACGAGAGATTCGCGCCAGGTTCACCATCCCAGAAGACAGCAGCGCCATTAGGAATTTATCAATGCTTCAAACGCCTTGTAAATACGAGGGATCCAACAATTCCCATATTCCAAGGGGGCTGCAGGGTGCGAGGGGTCCATCCGTGAAATCGGAGAATCTGTCGCAGTGAAAAAGTGATTGGATTCGGTTGGCACGCGTGGGTGAGGAATGGATATTACGCAAAAAGTCTCTGGCATCGGAATGGAATCGCCATTTCTTTTTTGACGGCGCAAAAAATGCGGGAGGTCCGGGATGCTCGTTTCTCAATCGTCCAAATGAAGCGTGTTTTTTAAATGAATATTCAACACTCGAAAATGATGAATGGCGTCGGGTACCGTACGTAATGGCCGAGGAATTCGCGCGCCGAGTATTAAATATACATATCAATATCGTCTTGTATTTGAAACGAGATGCATAAATTTGACGTCAATTGGCGGACGAAATATACGACTGAGTGTCGCAAATTTATTTTCATGACGTGCGTTTGTTTTGTGCTTTTCATATAAATAATAAGGAATGGCGATTCTTGACTATATTACCTATAAAGCATATCTGTCTGTGGACGCCCTGAAGAGCTCCTTAGGATATTCTTCAGACGTCGGACGCCTTGAGGAGCTAATTGCAGAAAATGAGCGACAAAAAAGTGGATTGTCAAAAAAATTCAATGTATTCGCACTTCAACTGTATACATACGGTACATTCGCGTGACGAAGACATTTTTTTGATACTTCAGTTTTTGTTACTAATTTTCCGTCGGTAAATTAGCACAGAAGAGCGAAGAGCATGGGTCCTATAGTTTCCTCGACCATCCGTCATGGTCAGTACATAAATAATGGATTCGTCACTATCGGTCTAGAAGTTACACAAACTGTGCTCATAAACCTTAGCGTTTATTATCGCGGCTCCCATCGACGTCGCACCAGGACATGCCTCCCGATGGGGATAGAGATTAAACTTAAGTCACATTTCATGTTTCAATGACTCTTTACGCTTTTGATAACGTCTCCAGTCGGTGCGAAATATAAAAAAAAAAATTGGTCGTTTTCACTGTCTTCGCGAAACGACGATACAAGCAAAAGCACTTCTTCGATCGTCTTTCGGCATCCATCGACACTTAGCACGCGAATGAAAGATTTATCGTCTACTATGAAATAAAGGAACTGCATACGTATGTGCCTGCGTGTGATTTGTGTACATTATGAGAATGAAAAAGAGCGGCAAGCATTTTCCATTTCTTCGTTGAATTCTCTACTTGCTTCGTCGTTACACTTTCTCTCGATTAATGGCTGAAAAATGTGCAACTGCATATTTTCTAAAGAATCTACGCTCTCTTTATTTAAATTTGCTAAAGTTAATAACAATTGCGTAATTAGAAAGCCTTGCTGGGTGTATTCCGCTAGCGAGAGAAACATTTTTGTGGTTGACAGCTCAGAATTTACTATTGGACGTATATTCCGTGTCAGCTGGAACGTCCGACGTATGGGAATTGTGGAAAAATAACATTTGTATTGCTTGTCAGTATCTCTCTTAATTTGTTTAATAGAAATGACACAAAATTATTTAATATTGAAAATTCAAGTAAGCAGAATATGGATATTTATTGCTTTGCATACTGAGAAAAGTATCAATATGAAGAAATTTTACTTAAATCAGGTATATGATTTGTTTCCATATTTTCAATGATTTATTCAAGAATTCAAAATTTATTTTTATGTTTAATAATCAATCATTAAGGTTGTACAATGACATTCACCAATGCTCATAATAAAAAAACGCTTTATAAAAACGTTTTATATAAAACAAAACTTTAAACCTGCCGATTGCGAGAAAAAAATACAAACTAGCACGCCACGTGGTGGTCGAAGAAGTAACTTAATCTCATAAACGCACCAAATTAAATATGCAGCAGTGAAATTACCACTAAACCGCAATAAATTCATAAAAAAGAAATTAAAAAAATTGTTGTTATTGTTAATATGTATTAGATAAATACTAAATTAGTATTATTTGTAGCATTCCTATCGTATATTAAAAATGAAGGTAAATATGGTGATGACGCATAACGAATTATTGATTGATTTCTGTTTGGCACGCGACGAATGATTCACGTGAGGATCGAAATGTGTCAATGGATTTTATCGCTATGCGCATAAATCATTCACATAAGCGTGAAAAGAGAGATTATATCATCGTATGTAATTATGCACCATTTTAAACTTCGATTTAATTACGAACATAAGCACTAGTACTTTCTGAATTTTCTTAGGCAGTCAGATTTTAAAAAAAGGACTTTTAATTAAAATCAGTAATTGAATATGAGCGGTTAATTGATTTTAATTAAATCGTTTTTTAAAATATGGTTCTATTAATAAATTGTATATATTTTATTTTAATTTGTTTATCACTTAGAAAGTGTAAATAAGATTATTATCCATCCAATAATAATCACAATTTTGTTTGGTATTTGAGAAGAAATGATTATCAAATTCGTATCAAATTTACTCACAGCAAACTCCATCTTGCATATAAAAAAGTAACTTCTGAGAAAAACCATAAGTTCACATTATGAAGCATTACTATTAACGAAAGATGATAATTCACTGAAAATATATTCCATGCCTATAATAATATTGCAATGATTAAGTTGTAGTGGAAAGCTCGTGACGGTAGGAAAAATAATGAGCACTAAAAAATTCCGTACGACTCCAAATTGACTACAAAAAGCTATCGACTTTCCAAACCACTTATGTACGCTTAGTTTGCACTTTAATTTCTTACTAAATTTAATTGAATATAGCCTAGTGGAAATGGAACCAGTTCCTGGACAGTTTTTATCCAGTGTACATATTTTCCAGGTTAGAGGCTTAGAGAATTTGAGTTGTTTAACATCAAACTGGACATATTCTATCAGAGTGTCTAAATGTCTAAAAAAATACTGGTTTTGAATCGACTATTGTAGTCCAAAAACAAAAAAGTGGTCCGAGGTCAATGTTGTCCAAACTCTTGAATAACTGGAACTAGTTGTAAAACTTCATGAGTATATTAGCTTCATGAAGTGACAAGTCAAGATGGGCTCTAGACGTACCAATAAATTGGCAACATAACCAGTAATTGAAGGACTAAATGTAGTTATTACAAAAAAGATCCAAACCTCCAGGGAACATCAGCAGAAAATAAATAAATACTGCAAGAAACGCCAAAATATACAAAATGTCAATACATAGATTCAAGGAATCTATAATTAGGAAGCTCATTTCTGAGCACTGCCTTATGAATTAAATCAGATGGGTAGTCAAAGGAATTATATTTTACTGGTTAGAAGTTCAATTGAATGATTACGGTTGAAGATTTTCTGAAACGCGTGTTTATCCTGATCAGAATTCTGATTATAGTTTGGAATTGGGAGACCAATTGAGAGCAAACGGTTCAGATTCTGATCATAATTCCAAAATAGGGAATTCCTTAAAAATATCTCTATTCCGACTAAAAGCACAAACACTGGAGAAATAGGTTACCGCATAAGATTATGGGAATCTCCATTGAGTTTAAATGTCATTTTGGTCATGATCCCAAAGTTTGACGTAATAGGAATGAGTTAGGTTGTTGGTAGATATACGGAGTTTTGTAGTAATAAAATATTTGTATCCCAGAAATCACAAATATCTTTATGCTAACCTAACTAGAAAATAAACAAGGCTTACGTAAGTAACATACCTTCAAATTATTTAGTATACAATTATACTAACTTAGCAATATGACATCACCTTGACATACCTTTAATTATGCGCAATTTTGTTTATGATCCAATTCGAACGAGGACTTCAAAGACTTTTAAGACAAAAAAAGTTAGTTAAAGACTAATTCATTTATAAAAGAGAGAAAGAAGTATAAAACGTTTGAAAAATCGGATTGTTCTCGCGAGTACGCTTCCTCGTTGCAGTCCCGTTTGCTCTCCGCAGTTTCCGAAGCGTGGAATCATGGACCATAAATTATCGAGCCAGCCCACATTTGGCCGCTTCGCGATAAAGATCGGAGGCAATAATTCCACAAAATTGTTTCCTCTTTTTTGAAATTTACGCCCAGAATTAAGAGCAAACCGAGGCGACGGTATGCGGGCGCATACCGTAGCGAACGCAAACTCGTCGTTGCTTTCCTCCACGCCGGCCCCCCGATGCCTTTCAGCAGCAGGCCGCAATTTGCTGTAATTATTATATTTACCTTTCCCATTCACTTAAGTCGGTACTACCCGATACCTTTTTCGAATCCACCTCGTAGCGACATCGTCACTCGATCAACGTCCTTTTTCACTCAAGTGTTCAATAGTCGGGCATAATTAATCTTACCTTTTTGACATTCTTGCCAAGGTCTCGCGGTGCTCGGCCAAGTACGTGATTTTCGTTGCGTCAAACTTATATTCTCGGCGGCAAATAAATCTCGCGGTACACTTATGAGAGTTGTTCATCCATATAAGATTTTTGAGTGATTACATCATTATCTTATCCAACCGAGAACTGTTATTCAAATTCTTCTCTTGGCAAACACTTCTCACATTCTAATTCAAGTTGCGAACGTCTCATTGTTATTATAAACAACTTCATCGTCATTTATTCTTTATGGAGTAGAAAAAACTTTGAAAATATGAATATCTTTCAATTATTCGTTCATTGATACCTCCCGTTCTCAAACAAGCTAATTCACCGTCAAATTTTGGTTCATAAAGCTACACATGATCAAGTAATTTAGGTAGACCGGAGACTACAACCTCATGAACTTTGTCAATGCTTCTCCAGGATTTTAAAAAAATTCATTTCTCGAGTGTACTTTCGAGATCGATTTGAAAATTTAATAGTAGCTTCACAATTACATTTTTTTTGATATGTTGATTTGTCGACATTCCAATCTATCTTTCTACAGAGTTCCTTAAAAAGAGGCGATGCTGATAAACGAATCTGTGATCAATTATCTGAAAAGAATTTCGATGGCTTTTCCAGTCTTTTAAAATTAATTCTGAAAATTCTTAAAAGATTGTTGTTGTCGACGTGAGAATATTTTGAAATTGATAGAAATACACTTGATTATTTCTCTCGCTGAATAGCTCTAAATTATATGGCAATAGCAGAGATTGGTAAGATTCCGTTATTTCACTGAATCAATTAATGCAATCATCCATCCGTTACCATAAAATGATTTCAGTTATCATGGATGTTCCAACTATTGATCTAAATTAAAAAAATAGTGAGTTCTTGGCCTGCTTGCTTGGAGGAATAAAAAGCATTTTAAATATTTTATTAGCATCAGCAGAAGAATTTGGTAAAATGACCATTGATTTAATGTTACTGGAGGTTCGACCATACTCACGACTTGCCACTAGTTGCGCTCCATTGTACACGGCGGATAGTCCCATGCACATTTGCGAGGTTAGATTATATACCCGATGGTCAGTTGAAACTTGTGAACGTTGTCCGCATAGTTCTTAGTCAGTAAGTTATTGATAGAATGGGAAACATTTTACACGGCAGGAAAGCTTCGAAGACGGAAGTCGTAAGACCATGTACTGTCATTGTGGAATATTATGCTAGTCCTGTCACCCCTTATGAAATATTTAGAATTGATGTTTAGCTAACAAAAAGCAAATATTTGCATTCAATAAAATTAGAATGTAATTAAATATTTTATTTGCAATTTATGTGTATAAAAAGCAAACGTGTCGACTTAATTAACTTAAAAAGATCGTTAAATAAGTTGATAGTCATAATTTACACCTTATTTCGAAACATGTATATGTATATTTCGAATGTTAATGCATATATTATCGGGCACTGACGGTACGAACAGATCTTCGTGTTTCGTTTATGCAATAAAATCTCCCACGATTACGTGAGCCGATTAGAAAATTAAATTGCCAATCCAAAGGTGAGATAAATTCTTACAAATATTCGACTTTGAATCAGAAGATGCTTTTCGGAAAAATGCAATGTAAACTCAACTAGTCGCTTAGATAGATTTAAGGGAGAATGCTGACGACCGATTCTTTCGGATCATCGAATATTGTCAATATCGTAACAATTGGTCAATTCATCTCATTACGAGGTGTCCATCAGACTAAACGAAAGGTTATGTAGTCATTAAGCCTAAAGTTTGGGAATAACTTTAGGTCATCTCACTAACGACTGCACATAACGAAGCCATGACTATTTATACAGAAAATTTATTAGAAGAGAGTTGACCCTACGTCATTAGAAAACGTATTCGTAACTAGAAATGTTTCTAAAAAAGGCCATCTTTATTTTATAACTGGTTTTTCCAAAAATTGAAGTAACACGTGCACATCGAACGTTATCTGAAATTCTACAAAGACAAGGACGACAAGATCCACGGGAACTGAATCGAGATAATTATTTTCCCTCGGCATTCGAGCGCTTAAATACTGAGAACATTGAAAATGTACCGAAGTACAGGAAAATATTCCGCGAGTCGCTATTTGAAATGAATCGCCAGGCGCGTTCCTGCACGTCGCTGGCGCCGGAGTTAGCTCGAACGGATTGTTACTGCATGCTGAAGAAAATAGCGAAGACAAGAGAAGGAAAGAGCCGGAGGAACGGAGAGCGACGAAGAGAATGCATCTGCAAGGAAGAGGAATACTAGTACGAACGACAGAGACAATAAAGAAAGAGGAGAAGAAATGAGATACCTCGGCCACAGGGGAGAGGGACGAAGAGAGAACATGAGATAGTACGAAAGAAAAAGTGAGAACGAGAGAGGAAGAGCATGGGAGAAGAAGAAGAGAGAAGCAGAGAAAGAGAGAAGACGATGACTACGATGCCTAGGAAGATAGGACCAGGGAGAAAGAGATGACAACCGGTGAAGCTGAAAAAGAGACGAGCCGAGAGGGGGAAACGTTGGGGGGATCTAGTGGGGGGAATCCAGAAGAAGGGGCACGTTCAAGGAGTAAGAAGTTAAGATGGTCCAGCGCGAGCAACTTCACCGCAGCCGGAGGTGATGACCTGCTCAAGGCCACCCGCTCCCAACCTCAGAATCAGAAAGCTACTCTTATTATTTTTCTTGCTCTCTTTTCTCCTCCCGTTTCCCTCGATGCTCCCCTCTTTCTTCTTCCTCTTTCAACTAGCCACGATCGAGTCGTCGTCTTACTCCAGGGGCCCTTAATGTCGTCTTCCTCCGGTCCACTGTACGTACTTTTATTTCGCCGGGTATATAAACCCTAGAGAGGCAAAGACAGAGAGAGGGAGAGATGCGCTTCGAGCCTTATCGGTCATGCACACCGGGACGACGGACGCTGCCAAGGAACCCAAAATAAACCGCAGAAGCCACCCTTTTTCCGATCTTTGCTTTTGGCGCGTCGCGCTCCATTCGACGCATACTGATGACGGGGTTTCGAGGCGAATGCACCGTTGCCGAAAGAGGTTGGTTTTAGGCCTCGAGTGACATTTTTGCTTTCGCGGATACTGGAAATCGTTAAGTGGTGTACGCGCGAAAGGGATCGAGCACCGGCCCTACCAAAGCCGATGGTAACAAACCTGTTTAAGCGTTCGGGTGACATTTTTGCCAAGACCGAGGTTCCTCGAAAATTGTCGAGTGATATGCATACATCAGGCCAAGGAAAAAACATCATTCGAAATTCGTAAAAAGGCATCGCTTTACTTCGCGCATGACGATTGTATTTGGCAGCCTTTTGAAATCTTTTAGCATTCGATTCGGTTGAGTGTTTGGAAATTGTGGACAAAAGTCTCTCGATGGCTTTTTGCGTGGTTAGTTCGCAGGAAACACCACGAATAACTCGGAATGACAAACCGGAGTCGTCCCGAATTCGTTCGGGTCTTGAGAAATCTCTTCTACGCGATGGAGCTTGGTATTTCCTGGAGTCCGATCGGCATGCATCTATGAATGTTAAAGCTTCCGCTGATGACGTTTCCCAGATTCCTTCAGTTTTTAGGTCTTGTAGATGTTAGCAGGAAGGATATTTCGATGTCACAATATTGGGACTAAATTTATTGCAATCATAGGTTGTGTATGGACTTTTATTGGCGATGAGTCATGACCGTGAGACTAGTGAAATATATTTCTTCGGAACAAAGTTCAGTTGCCTCCTGTTTAAATGGCAAGTCAAATTTCCACCTAAATGACAAAAATAATTGTTGGTTCTCATGGTTTCACAGAGTCCATTGCTCCTACTGATTTTTTGATATATTATGCACACACGGAATATGGGTATTGAACGAATTAATAGGCAACATTTAACATCTTTTTGCTCAAGATTTAGGATTCAGAATACAGTTTGACAAACAATGTTTTGTTGCTTGTAAATTAATATAGAGTAGCTTCGAACATCACAAATCATAAGTGAAGCTTAAATGAAAAGTACAGATGCTTTCAGTAACTGCTCACCCACTGCTAAGTAGCTGCTTATCTACTGCTAAGTAACTGTTCATCCACTGCTAAGTAATTATTTATCCACTTGTTTGTAAATCATTTATTGCATAGGACAGGAAACAATTGCGGTGCAAACTAATGCCAATCAAATAGTTACACCAACTAATACGCATAAAGTACTATTTTGAAACGAATTGGCTCTATTAGTAACTGCTCACCCACTACTAAGCTACTCATCCACTTGTTTGTAAATCATTTATTGTATAGGACAGGAAACGATTGCGGTGCAAACTAATGCCAATCAAATAGTTATACCAGCTGATACGCATAAAGTACTATTTTGAAACGAATTGGCAATGGAGCTATAGCGTAAATTTCTTATTTATGTCTATTGTAATCAGAATTTCCTGTTTCGCTTTGCATTTAAATAGTACTGTGAAATGAAACCAAGCCTCTGAAACAAGGTCACCATTGCTTAAAATTGTCAAAAGACTTGTTTTAATATTAAGCCAGCATTCTGTTACATAACTTTTATCAATTGCCCCGAGTTCGTACATATTCATCAGACAATAAAGTGTTTGACGACTTTCCAAAATGTTTTGAAACGTTGAGCATGTCAAATGAGAAGGTTTCACAATTACTAATTAAGATAAGTAAGAATTATTCAGCAGATAGCACAATTTATGTAGTTTTGAACTTGCTTGTTTCATTTGAATTTAAGGAATGATTCAGAAAATTCAAATATAAGGAACTTATAGAAAGTATCCTACTATTACGAGGAGCATATACGGGTCGTTTTCAGTGGATTGTTTACTTTAAAGAATGGGTTTCCAGTGGCTCGTTATATTGTCTATAATCACAGTATAACTTGTTCCAGATACCTAACATTTCACACGTTTTGAAAGTATTTTGGCGTTTAAACCATTTAAGATCAATGCCCAAGTATGTGGTTACATAACGATCGTTTTCTTGCATTGCGGTGTACAGTACGTAGAACATTGTAGTATGGTATGAAAATCGTATCATTTGTTTATATAACTAATGCTATGGGATATTACAAAAAACATTTGAATAAGAAAACCTGATAAATAGACGATCGTTAAGTGATACCAAACATTTGCAATACTATCTTTAGTGATCGGATAAATAGTGACGAAAATATTTATATCACTCTCGTACAAGGATTTCTTTTATGGACGCCTAAGAACCACTTGAGATGTTACAATAATATTGAAGACATTTCTAGCTAGAAAATTAAAGGCAAGGCTTTTAAAGACTACGGACGTCGAGTCATAATAATGATGAAAACAGTGCTCGCAGGGAGATATTTTTAAAAGACACCGGAAATTGATCAAATTTTCCTCTTAAAGTGTGTAAATATTTTCAGTTTAGGTACGGATGATGGGTCGAACCACTGTGTGACTCGTTCTTGAATTTAATTTAGGGACGCCTATTATACTGTAAGATATATGTATTTGGAGATGAAAACGACTAATTTGTATCGAAACAATCTTTTATAAATCTGAAAATGGGAAACAATGGTATTAGTCATTACATAACTACGTAAAGACTATCAATCATAAATTATTGTTTCATAGTTTATTAAATTCAACGTTGTAATTAAATGCAATTTATCATAAAACAGATGCCTGCAAGGTAAATGTAGAATATTCCAGAAGTTAGTAAGAGATTTAAACAATCATTTCATTTTCATGATCATTTCACAATCCTTTTCAAAGGATGTTCATTGTTATTTATTATTGTCATTCGTTGTGAGTAGTAAGAAATAGCTATTGTAATTTAATAATACGTATTGGGGATATGACCAAAAAAGAGTCTGTGACCAGGTTGTCTCAATAAAAAGTATATTGAAATGACCGAATCTACACTACATTTTAAAAATATGAATGAAAAAGATATTTATCGTACTAATAATTTTCTAAAAATAAATGCTAAACAAGAACATATTATCTGCGCTAGCAGAGCATTCAAGAATGATGAAATTCATTAAAAATCTATGTTTCTATTTCAAAATTACTTTTACTTTCAAATAAATTATTACATACTAATCTCACTTTTACATAGAAAATATTATTCAACATTTTCTCTTTAAAAAAAATGAAGTTACTTCAAGATCATTAAAAACTTACATAATCAATATCAGCCAAACACAGATATGTTCATAGTAAATATATTAAAATAAAAATTAGAGTAATAAATATTAAAGTATCAAAACTATCATATGTCATTTAAAAATTGGTCTACATTGTCCAATAATAATTACTGATTTTTTGTTGAGGTAACTAATAAATTGGTTAATCCAACAGTTTACTTAGGAGTCTGAGCTCCATGCAAGGCTTTAGTTTGGATACATTAATTGGTAACTAAAATGATTAGTACATTAACTATTTTCTCGGTCTGAACAATAATCAGTCAGCCCCAACCAATTTTCTCTCCGGAATTCAGAGCACTAAACCAAAAAAGTTGGATACAATAGACTAATACGTATCCTAACAAAATGGTAATTAGTTGGTTCAACCAATTCATCAATTTCGCTAAATTGCCCAGGTTTGGTTGCTTCTATAAAAATAAAATCAAATTACTCCAATTGCTAACGGAAAAAACTGTCTGGTTAGTATCTATGAGTGTATTATACCCACCCTCATGGAAAGATAAGCTGTAAATTGGTTACCCCAGCCAACTTGCTTAGGACTCTGAGTTCCTGTCAATAAATTGGTTACAAAGAAGAATCTAACCAATTTGTTGTTTCTTTCAACAACTAAACAGTATCCTAATCAACTAAGCGGTTGTCCAGACCGATAAATATCCAATCTATTCGCATAATTGGTTCTCCTAACCAACTTGTTTTTTCCATGTGCAATCAGTTTAATGGTAACTTTAAACAATAAATTAGTTGTAGTAACTATGTTATTGTAATGATCAGGAATTAATTTTGTAAACCATTTACTCATTTGACTAACCAAATTAATGTACGAATGAATACTTACCGAATGGTCAGAATAACTCCGTGGATTTAGTCACCGAAACTTTAACTAGTTTGAACTAAGTAATAATAAAATGGGTAAAGTCATAATGTGCAAAAGTAAGGATTGGTTGCCCAGGTTAGAACAACTGCCGCTTAGTGTCCTCAAATCCAAATGAGAAATTGGTTTAGGCATCTAAGGATATAATTACTCTAACCAATTACTTAGTTTTTTTATTTCAATCAGTTGGTAGGTAACCAATTGATTTCTTCATGAACTTTTTCCGAGACTACCCCAACCAATTTCGCTTGGGGAGATCACCATGTGGTTAGTTGCCTCAACTAATCCTGTTTTACATGCATGGTTCTTGCGTACTTACGCTCACGATATTGGGATTGATAACAAAGTAACAGCACAACTATCTCGCCTATAAGAAAATTCAACCAACTGCTTAGTGCTTTCAGATCCAAAAATTGGTGGAGGCAGCCAAGAATTGTTGCACTCGGAAATAAATGGGTTACTACCAATTAATTGGACCAAAAATATAAAAGAAGTAAAAATAACTATTTCTTTTGTTGTTTCATCTAATTCCTCGTCTGGATCTGAGAGCACTAAGCGGTTGGGCCGTCCCCACTAATCCTTTTTTTCCGTGTATAAGATAATTCAACAAATAATAACGACGTTTTTCAAACAGCATAAACCATCAATTCTTCTTTTGTTTTTTTTTTCGTCTAGGCAATAACATGGACACTTTCCTTGCAAAATTAGCATTAAACCGTTTCCCATCAAGTCCCGGAGTCCTTCGATTGCAGTAAAATCCCTGACTGCCGGTTTCCCGGGGGTCTGCCCTGTCCCCTCGGCATATAGTGTGTGCACCGTGTGGCATGCATACGGAAACGTCGATGGCTTGTAAGTATGGCTACGTATAAAGGAGATGCCTGTACTCACGTAGAAAGAGTCGTGAATTCTTTGCGTATACGCCGATAAATACCGCACACGAATAGCAGTATGTATCGGATGTTTAATAATGAGGGTCAATTGGAGTCAAGTCCGCAGCTGTGTCCACTATATACGAAGCGGGCACTATTACCTCGATTTCATTATCGTACTGCAAGTTTCTAATCGCCGTTGCATATCGAATCGCTATTTAGCGCGGACAATCCTTGTCTGGGATACAACGATCGTTTTCGGATTTATTTTTATCCCGCTCGGGGCTCTTTTGTCGCGACTAACTAAGCGAAGAACCGCTGAGAGTAAATAAATAATCCTCTAGTCACCTTGTATGGTAGGTCCACAACAAGACGAAGTAATTATTACGTCGAAGAAAGTGGTATTTAATATATCTTATTATATTATGAACTTGCTTAAATTTGTCATCTTCGTCGATTATTTACGTACGCATTAACCGAATATCAAATTATTTATGTCACGTTAGCAATTCTCTTTATTCTATAATCTAAAATTCTCGCAAGTAAAAGTGAAAATGTCACTGTAAAAGGTAAAATTTCACAAAGCACAAGTGAATATTTAATACATGCATAATGTCTCACCACTTGCGAAAACGATACTACACAGTGTACAACACGACACGTATGCGCCACCAAACGGTGAACGTTCGATACATCAGATGTTCAAATAGTACGACAGTAGATGATATCATTAGCAATACTAAAAGCACTATTGAAACATTCTTATGTACCGATATGAAACGTATTTCTCTAGCAGAAGTGAAATGTTAGGTTATAAGGGCGATGACTAGTGGTAGCAAAAGTAACTTTTCTGAGGGCATTGTTGGATTGGTTGTTTTTTCTTTCCATCAACTGGAAAAGTAAAATTTCTACTACAAAGACAATGTACTTCTTTTGTACGTTTGAACTTGAAAATGACCTTGACCAATATTTGGTGATATTCGTAATGCATCAACGGATTTGAAGAAACATTGTGAAACATTGTATAGCAAATTTTACTGTTCTAAACAAGAAATAGGGGACCCACATTTTTGTCAATATAAACTATAATGTTATTAAAATATATCTTCATTAACAGATTCATGAAAATAATAGTATAAATTATGCTCTCTATAAAATAGTTCATGAATAATTTTTCTATAAATATAAAATTAAAAAATCGACATTTTTACTCCAACAAAAAACCAGACACTCCCTTAAAATAAGATTAACTTTTCCACCTTATGGAAGTAAAATTTTGGTAATATGCTCTTAAAAAAAAATCATGTTAAAAAATCCCACTTCACAGAGATATATTTATCCAGAATTTTCAATTATTTTTAACTATTTACTAAATGTTGGTTCCTAACTAAAAAAAGAACGAAAGAAACATTGTACACGAATTTCAAATTTCGTATTGATCGATAAAGCGTAAAATTAATCGCTTTATTTAGAATTCTCGGAAATCGGTAAAAACGTGATCGTGACCATCGCATTTAAATAATGAGCCATTTTCGGTGAAATGGACCGAGGCAAAAAAAAGCCGCTCGTTACGTCGTTTGGACATTTTTCCCTAAACTGCGCATCGTATAATAAAGCACGTTCTTCTTCACAAATCTGCAAGTATTAAAAAGACCACAAATTCAGTACACATTTACGGACTTGTTTGTTTTGCAATATCGACGAAAAATCTGTAATTTGGGGTATGAAATTGGTTTTTCAATTTTAAGTCAAGCCTTTTTCAGTTAAGACTTCTTATGTATTATCTACATTGTTTACATGTATCATTTATAGTTTTTTTGTATGAAAAAAAATCGTCATCGTCAAAAAGTGACATTTATAATCCAATATACTATAAATAGAAAAGTTATTTTTATCAATATTAATTGTTTATCGAAAATTGTCACCACTTATAAAAATAAATGCTCTAAATTATCTAAAAATATAAAATAAAAATTTGGATTAAAAAAAGGAACATAAAATGTTCAATACATGATGTAACTGAGTTACCATATTGATATCAGAAGGTACCAATTATCTTGATGGAACCTAAATTGGAATTTTAGTGAAACGGAACCGTGGCTTTTATAGCACCTGTTCCGCGCGAAATTTCGAATCAATTTGTCGTATCCCAGGGAGGTTATGCAACGCACTTAAAAATGTACATTTTTTCTGTTGCAGCTCGGGACGAAGTGGACTGCGTGAGGCGAATCGCGAGAGACTCTGGGACTGAGGATAAGAAACCGGATAAAAGTGAGTGCATTTATTCTCTTTTTTTCTTACTGCCCTTAAATGTATCGGTTTTATATTTATTCATTTGTACATTGTTTATCATACAAATCAAATTAGGAAAACTGCTCAATTTTATTTTTAAACATTTCAAATTGAATATTTAATTAAAATTCGATTCTCGGCATAATTAATTTCACGAAAAGTTTCAAAAATAATTTTGAGGAATGAAAAAAATTACATTTTTACCGAGAAAGCGAATCTATGTATGCAGTCTATGCTAAAGCGGGACGATGTAGCTTCACGTCATTCTCGTTGGCGCGCTGCTGCCTTCGCGCCCTCTTATTGGTTGACCTTAGCTTTCATACACGAAACCTGCGTATCTTTAGTATGTTTGTTGTTATTCGCAAGTAGACATAGAATGACTACCGGTAATATGATCTACCTGTTCAAAATACTGCGTAGAAAAATACATATTTTAAAAATGAAATAAGTATTTCTAACGTCGTAGAAAGAACAATGTATTAAAAAAAGCAATGATCAACATTTTAGATATAATTTTCGAAAGAAATATTCGATCGGACATATTTAATACATTTTGTATAGCAGAAAGCAAAAGAATTATCTAGTCTATGGTAGAGCGCTGCGCCCGCGCTGTAGCTTCCGGTCATTCACGTTGGCGCGCTGTTGTTTTCTTGCGCTCGTGTTGATTAACTTCAAACGTCCATAATTCGTAATCTATAAATCGGATTAAAATTGCGTAAAACACTTTTTTATTTCAAAGCAGACGAAGAATTGATTCTCGTAACATGAGTTTTAAAATACACTGTACAGAAAAATATTTACATTTAAAAATAAAAACCGGCATCCTACTCGAAATATTTATTTAAAAACATAATTTTTCATAAACAATTTTAACCTCATTTACGAGTATTTTCTTTAGTACACCCTTACAAGACGATACATCGGTCCTTCTTTTCTCTTCTTATTCAGTTTCTCTGGTATATACCCCGTCTGATAATGTTTCGTATCGCGTAAGCTTTACGAAGAAGGTAATGGCTCGAATGATGCAGGAGCAGGTTATATGCCTACGCCTACCTGCTGAAAAGAAATCGGAAGGAGATATATGCGCACCGGAGTCGAAGCCGAACTGCATCCTTATATGACCTTTCCACTCTATCGCGAAATCGCGAATCGAATAGCGAATTCAGTCGGAAAGTAAACGCGATGTTAATGTCCTGAGGAAAAGGGATTATGTGCAATTTTGCATAATAATGCGTAGTTGTGTATAATTACAGTATTACTGGCACAATATATCAGATAAAAAAGGAATGTAATGACTTTGATGGAAAACGGCCGTGAAAAAATGTTTAAGTTTGAATTTTTAACGAATCGCTTCGATTCACCTTGTGCGTTCGAGAATGGGTAAGCCATAAGCAATTAAGACGAAAGATTGTATGGGAAACAACAAATAAATAGGCACGTATCTTCGTTTTAAAATATTGTAAATAAAACTAAACGCGTAATTACAATGGAGCGCTATGAAATAAACTTGCTTTTTCTTCTGTACTTTTTTGAACAAAAATTCTTGACGGTTTGTTATGTGGGTGTAGAAGTATTTCAGATAAAAGAGAAAAATGTACTCTTTGTTCAGGTTCCAATATCATATTTTTGGTGTTAAATTCAGAAAGGCAACTGTCAACCCATTCTGAAACAGTGAAAAAAATTAAAATCAGTTTTAAACATATTACATAAAAATATATAATAATAATTACTAGTATTGAACTTCTGTAACAGATTCTCCAAAAACCATTATCGCAGAATATTTTCATAAAGAAATAGTACTTTTCAGTACTAGGGCGTAAGGTTGAATTTTACGGACTAAGTGCAGATCCGAGGACGTGACAATCTCCAAATGGTTCCGTAAAATCATACTGCCGAGGAGCGAATAATTCTTTTTTTTATGAACTGTTCGTAAAGTACCCACTTTCTGAACCCATTACAGCCTCTTTTTAGTCCGTAATGTGCGGAGACCAGTCCGTAAAATCGTACTTTACCAACTAAAAAGGGTCCGTAAAGTGTCTACTTTACCAAATTTTTTGAACACCTTTAAAATTAAAAAAAAAACTGCCAAATCCAAACATTCTGAAAACGACTCAGACAATTTTGAAAAAATTTAGATGCGGGTCGAAAAACAGACAGTCAAAATACCGACACTTCAAAAAAGGGTTGTCCTCTTGTCGATGTGTCTATTTTTTTATGTGTCGGCTTTTTGACTGTCGGATTTTTTATTTGTCGGGTTTTCCACCCGCATCCAATTAGCGTGTATAACTTATATTTAATATTGCAAATGTGATATTTTAGCTAATGATTATAATACCATTTGGCCATATTTTAATAATAAAAAATGTTTGGTCAAAATCTTTTCTTTTTTGCCTTTCTGTCATTTTTTTCTGCTAGTTTTATAAATTTGTAACCGTTTTGATTATAAAAATAACCTACTTTATGATCAATATTATTAATTGCAAATGATTTTGAACCATCCAAACTGCAAGGGTAAATTTTTTTAGACATTTTTACCATTTTTTAACTTGACAGTTTTTTAAAAAGTACGAAAGTTTTTCGAAAAGTTTCGCTGAAATTTTCACGCTTTGGTTTATCATTCTCTTACATTTTTTAGTGCGTAATATTTTTCCATACGAGTTGCCATACTCCAGTTAAAAACTCAGTAAAGTTTTTCTTGACAGTATGACATTTTGAATTTTTTTTGCCAATGTCCCATTGGATGGATCAATAACTATTAACTTCCAGTTCTAATTGCATGATTTTAGAAGGTTTTATGAAAGAATAAAAGTTTATTTTCCCTTCAAATAAAACAGAAGATCAATCTTGCTGCAGAATCAAACCGTTAGAAGCATAGTTAATTCGTTATTTGAGAAATTGGTTTCGATTGAAAATACAATCATAGAATGTCTCAATATAAAATATTACGTTGTCTTTTATTAAAATCTTGAAGATTTATGTCAATCAACTAACAAAATTTTGAACAATGGTTCAGGAGAAATTATAACGCCTTAACAGTCATTTCAATGAAAAATACGAGTTGTGTTTCCGTATAGGAAAGTGGAAAGATCATATAAGGAAGACGTTTGATTTAAACTCTTGTATGTCTGTTACGTAAACAATAATAAGTATCAAATTCAAATGAATCTCGGTTACATGCATTTAAATGGGATGAATTCACGTAACGCGATATAGTTGTGATATAATTCCTCATACCAAATAATACGTGATTTATTATTGTGTTATGAAATTTAGACAATGTTTAACGTTCGTATGGTAATTTTGAAAGGTGCAAAGTTTGTTCTTGTTGTTCGTAAGGTTCAATTTCATAAATTTTACTTCAGATTTGCTTCAAATATTTCTTAAGTTTTAATCCGTTTTATTGATTAAACTTCGGAAGAAAACATTTATTACCTTCCAAGTAAGAGAATTAGTCCCTTTTTATCTTTAATAATTTATTCAATCAACATTCAATTATATTCACAAATATTTAAAAAACTCCATATTTAATTATATATTTTTCAAGTTAAATATTATAATAGAATTATAAATACGACAAATTGATCACTCTAAATTGGCCAATTGTTTTAAGAGGGCACGAAGAAAAAGAAGATTCACAAATGCTTCTGGAATATTTGCATGCCAATAAAACGTTAAACACATTTAAGAACGAGTTTCTTCGTTTTCTCTTATACGTAATATTTGACGCCGAAGCCTTTTCGGCTCCTTTCTTCTTTACTATGGTGTGACCTTCTGTCAAAATATGATGAAAGAATTATAGGTAGCCGTGAAGATTACAGTAAGTTTTATGATTTTTTTTTGCATCGGGCACGCAGATTACGCGTAGGGTCCAAATCGATGGGCTTTAATATACCTATACATATTAACATTTTTTCTTAAATTGAATTTTTTTTTAATATTTTAAACATCTCTCAGCTCAAATATTGAACTTAATAATATTTTTATATAGAATTACACTGACTAATATATTTTTCAGAAAAAACTAATTAATCTTCGATGAAGAAACAAACAAACTCTAAAAACTTTAATAACTCATAGTTCGCTAATATGGGCCTTTACCTTCTATTTCGATGATTATTGTCTCAAGACCTAGTCTTAGTATACCTAGAAAGCAGTGTTGTACAATCTGCTAAGATTCATGAAGGTGATTACATCACTATTAAATTACGAATGTTTTCTGTTTACTATTTTTATTGTTTCATCTAATTGCTATCAGTTACGTATACCCATTGTGTTTTATACTACACTTATTTTATAAAATCGAACTGTATATTGTAAATACCAAAATACCGTTCGTATATGTGATTTATTTCAAACAATAACTAATTTATTCACTAATGATCGACAAAAAATATGGAACTAATTGCTATTCGTATTTGGGAAAATTGTCGATGTCGAAATACAAATTTAGTACATTTAGGAAAACGGTAATTAAGAACGTATTTTATAAAGTCAAATAATATGTTGTCTCCATTCAAGTAAATCTGTTACTTGGCACTATTGAGCTAAATATTAAGTTGAATGAGGAAATTATCTTTTCAATATGGAATGAACATTCACTTCAGACCTATTTCTAATTCCATCCATGTATGAGATCGCATTACAAAATCGTAACAAAAGAATAACATTTTATTGCAGAAGTGGCAAGTATTTTCGCATTAAAGATGCAATGCATATGGGACAATTGCGCAACATAATTGATAGCAGTGAACAAGTAGTGAAATTAGTTGCAGAGCAAAAAAACGTTTCAAAATATTCGCTAAAAACTGCACTGTGGGATTCTTATGTAATAAATGAGATAGGAGAAATTTGTTAACTGTCAAAATTCGTTAATAGGCCTAAATCTCACAACAAGTCCTAAATGCAATTGGTGTAAAAATTTCTGAGCATTAATTTCCGTCATAAATCTCAGTTTCCTGATCTGGTTTCAAATGTTACATGAGTATTTTACATACTTACAAGAGCAACTGCAATTGTTCCTTCAATTCTTAAGGGTTCTATTTAACAATTATACTTTTCAATAACGGGAGTAAAATAGTGCAGCAGGGGTCACGAACGCCCCTAGCGGCGACTAAGCTGCTTGCGTTACATCCACACTTATAATTTCACACCTACCGTAAGTGTTAAAATGTCGACTATTTTAAAAGAAAGAAAAGTATTATTTTTTTGGTTATACTATAATTTTATATTGAAATTTTGAACTGAATAGGGCACAACCGCTTATTTCTCTGATCGGAACCTTATTGGAAAATGTATTACGCGAAATATCAAGACCTGATTTGGTCTCACAACTCCTGATGAAGGCATCATTCTGGCTTAAACAATTTTCGCTCGGTGTATATGGAAGTTCTGTAACTGCTCAACAGATGCGCTCAGATCATGTATTCTCGCAAGTAGTAGATTTGGTTCAAGTAAAACATTACATTGTTCGAAAGCAACAAGGGTTTGTAAATGCTTTTTATTTGAGATATAGTTAAGCTAGTAGCTTTAACAAAATGGACTAGTTCATATTTGACTAAAAATTACAACTTTTGTCTTACCTTTGCCTGAACTATCTGAACGTGGTTAATAGTAGACCAGTGTGATCAAGATTCCCTATTTTCCAAACAAGAGAATGAAATATGGTGCTATTTTTAGCAAAAGTTTCATCAGATCATTTTATATACATAACAATTGATGTCTTTTGCGTAGTTAATGTCGACTCAATCACAAAAGAATTGTAATAATGGATATGATTCTATACGCCCATCGTAAGAACGAAAACTTGTCTCACGACCAGAACATCTTCCCCCTAGCCTAACGTAAACTAACATCAAATTGACCTTCATACCCAAAGTAAGGTGCTAGTCATGATTCATCACAACCATAGATTTCTTGAGCCGAGTCCCTGTTGTCATGCCTAACAATCTTTGTCAGAGTTATTTCCGTCAACACTGATGGAACTAGTAAACGTTCAATTTATGGGCTACGCCTAGAATGTCATGACCTAACACTGCAAGGTACATATGTTACAAACTCCAAGAAATACCGGACGTCAGCTCTCGACATGTACGTGTAGGGAATGTCAATTTGAGGTCATCAAGTTTGCGTCCGAAGTCAAATTTAATGGATTCCCTGTGCAAGTTGAGATTCATTCTTCATTTGGACATTCCAGATATTCTCTTATGCCTACAAACCCAAGGTTTCCAATGGACGGAGACTGATTATCTATTTGCATAACTGAGGCCTTAGCCAGTAGCCGACGTTGAGGCTTCCAGTAACCTAAATTTTTAAGTTTTCTTCTTACAGGCAGCGTCAAAACTTTTATCGGATGATCTACCATGAGTTTATGGGCATAACATTCTGGAAAAATGAAAACCCATAAAGCATAAAACAACGACCAAAGAGCCAAATGGTCCGATAAACAATCGAAGAATCGTCCCTGTATCCTCGGCGCCGAGAATAACGACACAAGCTCAGATATTTAATATGTCGCTCTCCTCTGGGCAAAGAAATAAACACGCTAAGGCAATTCCCATAGCGTCTCTTTCCCGATGCCGAGATTACGCGATCGAGCGAATCGTAAAAGTCGATGTGCCGGCAGTAATTCTTCGGACCGTAATTCCTGACGAATAAGAGTCCGCGAATCGTCGAAAAGGAACAATTCCGTTGCGTAAAGCTGCCGTTCGCCATAGGTATGGTAAAAAATAATCGAGACCGAAGAAAGAAATCGGGGATCAGCCTCGAATTACGTCGCGGGTTAAAATTGCATTTTGTAAGTCGAGACCTCAATCGACGATTTCGTCCCTGGGGCGGAGATTTATGACGCGAGAATGTCTTTTATGAGTTTCCGTTTCGCGACCCGCTCCCACGAAAGGGAACGTCATCGGCATCCCGTCGGTCGTCGTCGTCGTCGTCGGCAGGGCACGTCACTAGAGTGCAGCCTCTCTCAATGCCAATGTTTCCGCATTCTGGTATCTTATTCCAACGATACTGATACGTATTCTAGTCTGCGATCTCCGTGCGCTGGTTTCACTTTCCATTGTGTCGAACCGCAGCAGGCGCGGGAGGATTTATTTCTTTTCCGCCCAGATTGGCGGCTAAAAGAGCGATCGTAAGTTACATACGTATGTTCGTTATTTTCTGAGGTTTGAATTCATAAGCCAGTCTTATGCGTTTCAGACCGCCTTACACGGACTGGTCATTGGCTGATGCAATGTGGGTCATGATAGACCCTAAGTCTGTGGATCAATCCAATGGCAGTTGACCGGAAGTTGATGATGAATCGATTCCTGGAAAGCTGAGCACATGTAAAAGTAGGCGAAATAAAAGACTGGTGAGGTACTGGACATTTATATAAATCGTGGGTGAGGGATTCTCCAATATTGGTACCCGGAATTGAACGTCATATTAAAGCAAAATGGTAATTTTCGGATGTGATCGGAAATAGTCGTGAGTAATCATCGTATTACACTCATGTATGCAGAAAAGGATAATGGAAAATCACCGATCCTCCTGGGACTCCTCAAGACTTAGAAAATTACACATTTTCTCCCTTATGGCACCGTCTGATTCATATACAAATCCTTAGAATTGTGGAGATACCTTATCTTTTATCCAGTTCTGATATGACTTGTACTATCAGTCAGTAGTAAATAAATGAATCAGTGTTGCCAATAATGTCAGCAAAGTACTGAAACTGAACTGTCAGACACTATGGCTTGCTGTCATTGAATCAGTGGTTTCGGTATGAAATAAGCAGCAAATCAGTACTGGCACTATACTGATTACCAGCACAATTTTTTGTGAAATACGTACTGAACTTCAGTAACGATATATTACTGACTTCCAGTCTTGTGTTTGCTAAGGAATGATTAGTGATTACTACAAGAGCAGATCAGTAATGGCATGATTTTTACTTCTAGTAACATTTCTCCACTTGGCGAACGTCATGATTTTCCAGTTAATTATCAAATCAACCACAAAGTTCCTATTCGAAATTTTCGAAGCCGTGATTCTGACTTGGAGTTGGTAGCTGAGGGTCGAGTGGATCTGTGAGATTTGTGTTTTCCCACAAGAGAAGGTATCCGCGATTACGGTAAGCGATGAAAAGAATTTGATTGATGTTTAAGCAATACTCTCTGCACGATGAGAATTGTCGACTAAAAGTTGAATTTAGGCCAAAGGAATATCGGTACCGTTACAAATGAATCCGGAATATCAGAAATTCCAAAATCAAAAAAGACATTACTTTCGGGAACCCTTCGAAAAATCGACTATTCAATTTCGATCATAAATAACCATGCGTTGCGTTCTTTTCGAAATAGTTTGTATAAAATTAAAGGTCATGCATAAGGTTCTCATTGGGGAATTATCTCTTTATTCATTTGAAACACTCATAAAGAATTGTTTATTATTTAATATAAGGGCGCAAAATGACATCCTATTGCGAGAGGCATTTTCAAAATAGTTCCATTTTTATGCGTTAGAGGGATGTTTTCTCTTTTTTTGCTTTTTAAAACCCAATAGTTATTGAATCCAAAACGTTACATACAAGATGATCATAAAATAACGAGCTCGGCGTGAACTGAGATCAAAGTTACGTCTTTTTACTTATTTATTTACCTTTACTCAAAGTATTATTTACATTTGACCGACAAATACCAAGAAATTCCATCGTATTATTTCAAAATAACTGCTGTAGACCCTCAACTACGTTTAATAATCCTCACCAATTTTACACGAAAATTATATGTAACGCGATGTATACAACAATTTTCAACTGCCTTGTCTGTACATTAATCGAAACCACCGACCAGTATGTTACTTGCGAAAATAGGCTACGGCAGCGCACCTATTGAGTAGTTACAGTACTTCAGCCAGTACAGAACTAGAAAAATTGAAATTTTTCAATATTAATTTGAAAAAGTAAACGTATATAAAAAATCCTTCCTTTCCCTTGAAATCAGTGGATCTATTATTGAAATTTTGAAAATTAAAAAATTCGTAGACGTAACGTAGATTGTTAACATAATAAACGATACTTTTATCCCCTTAGTAACAAACTAACAACAATAAATCTCTATAAGTAAAAGTATATAATCTACATTAATATTTATTATAAAAATTTAAATTACATAAATAATTGTAAAATAATGAAATAAATGAAACAAATAATTGCGATATAATTTTATGTCCCGAAAAAAAATTATATAGACATATTAACAGGGTAAACTGATATATATGCGATTTACATTTCCAACAACACGTAAAATGTACCGCTATACAATTGAAGATTAAAGTAATCTTAGATTCTAGTAGAAAAGAATCGAGATATGATTAAACTTAATCGTCCTTGACGCCCGCAATCAGATATTTAATCAAACATTTCCTAGGACAATAATTGGTATAAAAGTCTTATGAGTATAATGCTCAGTGAACTGTGTATTTTATATCGTAATATAATTCAGTCGATATTATTACAATTAAAGTTTCATTATTTTATTCCAATCGTTATTTATTAATTAAATTACTTTCTTCCACTATTATTACAGTTGATTTAGTTTATAACTTCCCAATATAAAAAAACTTCGTGGCCTTAAATATTTCTGTTTTTTTAAGGACAAAATGTACACGTTAACATTCTGGACCACTTTTAATCCATTAACGTCCAAGATGACGAGATTTTTAGCTCATTTTCAAAGTTCTCTAGCAAATCGAAAAATAAAAATATCATAATGAAACCAACTTACTATACCAATTTTGGGTATGTTCTATCGATTTATGGGGTCAAAGTTCGCAGAAAAAAATATGGAGGATTTTACCTGAAAAAGTACCGAAAAAACTGAATTTTTTACAAATGGATAATGGATGGCGATCCATTCCAAACGATCGACAAACATGGAAAAATAAGTTGTAGTTTAAGGGGACATTTTTTTTTATTGAGCTCCACTCAATTTACCCTATTAAAAATGGCGGAAAAGTGTGAAAATGTCTAAAAACGCGTGTTTTTCCTAAGTATTTCTGAAATAAATCGACATTAATTTAAATTTTTATCTAAACATGTAAAATTGCGGTTTATTAAATATTCATCGTCACTTTTTAATATATTTGACGATCCTAATAATGGCGGATTCAATGTGATGGCCCCTGAAATGGAAAAAAAAAGAATGGAATTTTTCACATGCCTCGTCGATAAATGTTTCAGTGCTTTATTTTATTGAATTTCTTTATGTTTAGGATTTATATTGAATTGAAATATAATGAGGAATTTTCAAAATCCAAAATGACGGGTAGAATATTGGGAATTACATTATTTCCGGATAAACTTAAAAAATGTTCTGAAAGGATAGCTGTATAAAGCGTCAATTTCAGGTTTCGGAAGTTTGAGACATGTTTTACAAGGAACCTGTTTTTGTTTCTACTCACAATAATTAGAGCCGGACTCAACATTTCGCTACAAAAACGATTACAGTAAACCTATTTTGTTATTTCTGATAATGTCTAGAAATAATGTCCTTATTGTTTAATAATAGACTGGAGAAGGTGTGTATCATGCACCTGAAACATTTTTCGTTTTTAATTATCCAATACAACATTATTCCAAGAAATTTTTCAAAATTCTACTCAAAACATTTCAATAAATGCAGAATTTATATTTATTCCAGTAAAAAGCCTCAAAAGGTTATTATGAAAAGTTCAGTTTTTCTTAAACTAACCGGAAAATGTTATATTATTCTCTAACACAACGATTTACACGTAGATAAAGTCTTATTAAATAAAAATAGTAAAACACGAAAAATAATCAGGAATTTATACCAAGGTTCCTTGTAAGCATCTCTTATCTTTCGAATAACATCAGTATTATTCTCCTGTTACATATTTCATCTTTGCACTTCCCTCACACAAATGCTTCGTGGCTTACCGCGATAAGAGATAAGAGCACAGAAATTCCGTGCTAAAATTTTTGCCAGAAGTATCACTTCCTAAACCTCTAGAAAGTATTTCTATACTATATTCGGGTAAACAAGATGAAATTTGTTGCTTTGGTTTCATTGTCGGCGGTTATATTTCCATTTTTTTAAAGGGGCCACAAGAAAAAATCATTTCCTAAAAGATGAGACGGCAATGTACTTAGACAATCTTAAAAAAGGCTTTTCTTTCGTTTCAACACTTTTTAAAAATTCTATTGGAAATTTTATTTATACATATGTTTCTGGTTCTTTGAATTTTATTAATAAATATCCATATAAGAAGCTTGAAGAGTTTATGATGTTATTTAATCATAACACCGTGCTCTTATATTCTTGTAATACCGGTATTTAAACAAAAATTCTGTTCCGGGGAAATTCTAATTTCTAGTTTAAAATAATGATGCAATAATTTTTTCCATTTAAAAACTGCATTTTAGCATATTGATTCTGAAATGTATACATATTTCGTATATACATGTTCTATATAAAAAACATTACTTTTTTAAAATAACTTAGCATTTTTATTTTATAAATTTTAATAAGGAACATTGAAACATGTTTATATTTTAAACTGGTACAGATTACTCCATTATTATTCATCCGGGTTAGAACTTGATTTTGTTCCTACAATACTTGATTATATTTTGGAAAAAAAAATTGATAAAAATTGAAATTAAAAAAACACTACAACGGCTTCTGTGTAAGTAATTGTAACAATTACGTACGATCGCCTACAAAATACTAGTGGAATAGACGAAAAATTAATTTTCAAAAATAAATAAATCTGTTTTATATTAGTACAATGTTCACCAGTGCGTAAAATTAGCTTAAGTATATAACTTTACTAATCCTAGGTCAGAAATTTACTTTGGTGCTAAAATAGATCTCTTATGGTGGTTCTGGAGCGAACAGTCGATACGGTAAAACTCGATACATATATATGTAAATTAAATTTTAAAAAAACAACAAAAATTGTGTTATTAGTACGGACATTTATTTTCCCATGAAATTTGACGTACATTCATAAAAAACATGTCGAATAGCTTTGGAATAGAGCTGGAAAATGTCTCTTAATTTTAAATAAAAATGATTGAATACAATTTTCAGAATTTTTGGAAATAAATAAACATGGTCAATTCTCAATTAATTTCTTTGATCTTTTCTATGAAACCGTTTATATTAATTGGAATTGCTTTTATAGAGTCCGTATTTTGAAAATTTTTTAGAGACACCTCCTACCTTACCGACGGATCACTTTAGAATCCCCTTAAGGGTGTTCTAAAACAAATCGGTCGATAATGTCACTTCCTAATATAAAAGTGCGCAATTAAACCAATGTTAGGTTTTTAAATTTTAAATCCCAAATATACTTCAATCGCTATCTTTCCTACCTTATCGGCGAAACCCGCTTAAGGGACTGATAATGATGATCGGCCGGTAATGTCCATTGCCACCATAAAAAATATTCAAATTAAGTAGAAAGTACATATATTTTAATATTTTTCAATTTATTTTACGTCCCTTTTTCATAAAACGCGATCGCTTCTTTCAAATGTTACATATTTCATGATTGATCAGGCGTTAGAATGCGTACTATGCGATTCCCCGTGAGAATTAAATTCACTGGCTTCGTATGAGTATTTCTAACCAATAAAACGGATCTTCTAAAAAAATACCAGAAAACCCCAATGATCAGTATTTTTTCATTTCGCGTATGTATGGAAGTTTTAACGTATTTACTATTTCAACCATTAACATCTTGAAAAATCTTCATTTGAGAGAACTTCATTCTTCCTCCTTAAGGGGGTTCTAAAGTGCGCCGGTAAGGTAGGAAATTTCACTGAAAATGTAAATTGAAGGCAACTGAATAAAATTCTCAAAATTCGGTCTATGTAAAAGCAATTATAATACTAGAAAATACCAAAGACATTAACTGAGAATTGACCGAGCATTTTCGGAAATCAATAAAAATCACTTATTTCCCAAAATTCTTGGTTAGTTTTCAATTATTTTCTTAGGCATTTTCTAGAATACCGTGTTTAGTCATTAGAATTCTCCTTAAAGAGCCAGAATTTTAAAAATCGATAAGGTCATTTTTTATTTATTTTCTTTTTTTACATTTCTTACCTACCTTATCGGTCGAGCATTTTAGGATCCCCATAGGGGGGTTTAAGTCCTTAGTTGTTAAAGTAATAAACTATAATCTAAAAATATAATTTAATAATCTCTGAAACGGTTTCTCAATAACGACTGCGTAACTGCAACTCCAAACACTATAAAGAATCTCCTAAAAATGCCAAAGAACATTATCAACAATTAACTAAGAATTTTCGGAAATAGATTTTTGTTTATTATCAAAATTTCTCACTCAATTATTTGGAAATTTCGTTGATATTTTACAGGATATCATTTATAATCGTTAGAATTGCATTTACAGAGTCCGAATTTTGAAAACTAGTTCCAATCATTTTTAATTTACATTTACCGACATAGATTACTACCTTATCAATCGGCGACTTTAGAAACCCATAAGGAATGTTTTAGAATTATTTTGCATGCAAATTCAAGTCGGTAGTGTTTACACAATGAAAGAAAAAGGAAATAAATAAAAAGTTAATTGAGGATGAAAAAAGTCGATACTGCCGTGTATTAAGTGATAGCTTTAAAAAGTGATTCTCTAAACAATGCCTTTAAAAAACTCTGATAGTTATCAAAGATCGGGTTTCGTTCCAATATTCCGCCGTCCTTGCACATGTTAATGACGAATCGCCGGATATCGGCCTTGGTGATCGGCAAAAGGGACATCGCGCAAAGACAAGCCTCCTGCGCCTCTTTTAAGGTTTAACGAACCCTTCTATGCGGACTTCCTCTCGCGACCTTCCGTGACATAATTCTTCAGTATCGCAACTGCACCTCGAGGAGGTGATGATGCGAAAAGGGTAAAAAAAGAGGATTTTACGATACATGCTCTCGAGAGCGCGACGCCCGCATCCGTGTGTGTGTGTATGCATCTGTATGCATTTCAGGATCTCAAACGGGCCGCTGTGAATTCGAGCGTAAGGCCGTAAGTTCGCTGCACTTAAGAGGCAAAGGCAGAAAACGGAAAGGCGGCCTGGGCATTCTCGTGATGCAATGCGTGAATCACGGATGTGCAGGCAAGGGCACGCGGTATGCGCGAGATTTCGCAAGCGGCATGAATCGCAACCGCCGTTATCGATCGTCGATAACGCCGGTGAGTGGTCGTCCGATTCTCCAGGTGACTCGACGCGCCGCGTTCCGAAAAAATCCTGACTCCGGTCCGATATCACCGCTCGTGATTTAAGTGACGCCTTTGTGATGTCATACTTATATCGTTCAATTGCGATTTATATTGCGCGGAATAATCCTCGTCCTTCCGCAATCTCGAAATGTCACCTATAAATAAAACCTTCAAGAAATGAAAAACTTGATTTTTATCAGGTCTTAAATATTTTCGAACCTTGATTCAATTTACCGACCGAGCGGAATAAAAATTTATATTTTTGAGTTGTAGTTATCACCTTTGTTACGAGGGAGTAACACCTTACTACCGTATCGATTGACAAACGCCTTTAAACTTGATTTCTTGCACATTGTCGACTTGTCGTCCATCAGTCGATAATAATATCTGGAACAGTAAGGTTAGGGATGCTTAACTTTTAGACCTCTATTACATTCACCTAGTCCTAGTCTCAGGCCGAAAAACGTTCGACGACACTTTTCTGCAAATGAATAGTTAGTGCCATGAAGTAAGATCCAGGACTCCAGGACTAAGTTTTCTAGTGGATTTCCCCAAGCGTTAGGCAGTAAAAATTAAAAGCGGTACGCTTCTGCAATTCGAATAGTTCGTGGTCATATGTTTCAATGGTATATAGGGGGGCTTCGCCTAAAAATAGTATACGATACGCGTGCGCGGTAGATCACTCGCACACTAGTATCGTAATGTACTATTTCGATATTCGGACTTTGTAAGGGTAATTTTAATTATTACATACTGTCATAGTTAAAATATATCAAAGAATTTTTTTGCGGTTTTATAATAGCATATTAGAAAGCCAAAATATATTGTCTGATTTTAGTGTTCAAAATGGTTTAATTACGCTAGCTAATTTATTTAACCAATATAAAACATTTCGAAGTTTGAAAGGTTAAGTATTGCGTCTTAGACGAGAGGGGGAGGTAAAACGTTCGGGTATATTCGATAATTAAAAAACACTCCACTAAATCAACTGACCTACTCAAGAAAATGATCGATTGCTACAAAATCGATAACACATTATCAACCCAACATCGATACACTGTTTAAACATAATACCCCGATCGCTTTCCCGAGTAGGAAAATTCATTACATCGTGGTAATTACCGATCAATCGTTGAAAAATCGACCCGAGCTTAACGAGTAATTGCATTCGGGAAATTTCACAATTGAATCTATCGGGCACGTAATAAGTTGGCGCGAAAGATTATAAAGCGATTGAACTTGGTACGTTGAGATCGACAGGTCGATAACTCGCGTATTAGAGCCTCTACAAAGACAGCCGTTAATAAGAGCTTTCAAGACTAACTGACCGACGATTACCTACGATAATTACGATTCCGAGCAGTAGCAGTATGCTAATCGTGGGTAAAAGTGTAACCGCATTCGCGTATTACGCCATACGGTAGCTATGCAGATTATGTGATGAGGGAAAAGTTCTCGATTTAATTAAATGCCAATCTTCTGACCGCAGTATACTTAGATCGGCAGTACGCCGATAATCAATAATATATCTTCTTATAAATTAATAAGGAATTAGAAACTAATGAGAAAACGATCACTTTCGATGTTCAAGGAGAACTATATTTATTGCATTCGATTTTTCCTATATTATATGGCTCTCCTCCTTCTTAATAAATATATATATATATATATATATATATATTTACATCGTTATACGAGGTAAATTAATGGTTGAATTTTTATTTTTATTTTTATATAACATAAATATAAAAAACTAAAATTTCAACAGAATAAAAGTGATTTTTAAAGATGGTCGAGCAATAAATCATTTCATTATAATAAAGACCAGAAACTAGTTTTGACGTAGAATTCTGCATAAACATACCTATGGGACGACGGGCGTCCCACGAAGGGGTGGTGGGCGTACGACGCTGAAGCGTGGCGGTCTCCGCTGAATCGGTGGTTGTCCGCGATGGGACGCGAGACGGCCCACCCATTTTTCGGTGCAAAGAAAATATCGGTCAAATATGTCGAGATGTCTGTGATGAACATTGTACCTCATGATTCCGGTTAATCCTGCTCGTGCACGTTTGAAACAAAATTTTATACATAAATGTATTTTGGCTTAGTACTTTATAACACTGCAACGGAAAATTCGACGGTAAATTGAATGTTTAAATATTTCATAAAATGTACTAGAAATCGGTTTATAATATTTAATTAAAGAGGAGGTCTGAGTTACACAAATGAATAACTTTCACAACCCACTTCCGTTTAAACGAGGAAACCGTTTCGAAGGAAAAAGTGTTCTCATCACTAACACCCACACTTATTCAATTAGCGCACCGAAATCACGCTCTTCGTCTCCATCTCAGTCGCACCTGTTGCTCAATGAGTTTTTCTACAACTTTTCGTCACCACAAACACGCGGAAATTCACGCATTGTGCATTGTATACATGCATACAGTGTGAGAGAACAATTATCACCGTAGCTGTTTACCTTTCTCTCTTGCGAACGACGACGGCGTTTCTATACGGTAAATTTAATGAAGCTAAACGAGCAACTGACAAATTGTCTGAAATTTGCATGTTTGCGCTCTTAATTTCAATGAGAGAAAAGAGACGAATTGGCTTTGCTAAATCAGGGCATGTTATTAGGTCGTAAAAGATCTTTGCAGTCGCTTTTTTATATGAATCTATGCTGCATTTTAATCAAATTTTGTATTTTAGCAAATTTTTAAAGAATTCTTATGTGAAAAATTACTGAAATCAGCTTGAAAGAAGACTAAAAACTTTAATTAAGGATCTAGTTTAAATGTTTGTCAATAGATGGGCTATGGTACCATATTCTCGTAAGTAGGACAAAAAGAAATTAATTCAAATTTCCGTTGATACATTCGATATTTTGGTTTGCATTTCGCAGGTCAAGGATATCAGTTGCTTATACTACTCACAATCACAGTAAAAGAATAACAACTTAAGTATGAAATTAGAGCCAAATTCTCCGGATATATCGTAGTAAATAAAACTGAGAATTACGAATAAAACAACAAAATCTTGACATTCGAGTACTTTGAAACGCAATGTTCATTTTTCTGGCGTAGTAACATATTTTTAAGAAAAAAGTCACGATGGTGATAAATGTCGACACAAGAGTAAATAAACTCAATCGGAGTACATAAAGTAGACGAACGTCGACAAAGAATGCAAGAATAAACAAAACCCCTAAGAAAACTTGACGAAAAGCAACAAAAGTTAACAAATTAAGTACGTCACGTTCATAATACTGATAAAAACCGACAATAAGAGTTACTAAAACGAGCCGACGATGAAAGCCGACGCTTCGGGATGCCTTTGTGGAACATACCATCGCCATAAAAAGGAAGAGCAATATTTTGACGGGAATTGATAGGAAATAATGGCTTCGGATGAATGACGAACTTAAATGATGTAACTCATTTAAAAGCGCGCCGCATATATCATAAGTGACGTCCAAGACAAAAAAGCGGATCTCAAGTAGTAGCGGCAATTTCGATAAGACCTTGAAGCACGTGTGATCAATGTTATTGTTAAATAACGAGCTGCGTAACGAAATTAAGTAAGTTTACTTCGCAGTGTGGTAACGTGGCTACTAAACAAATGATTGACATTGGTAAAGAGTGATGATTGGTGATCTAATCACTAATTTTTTGTATACTGTTTCAAACACCTCGTATCTACTGTTTCGATTGGTGGCTTAGCTAATGAAAATGCTTGGGTTACTATCCTATTGTGCTAAACGTGTACGTTGAAATGGCTATTGCGATGCAACAGCTATAAAAAAGGGGTCAGATAAAAGTAATAATTAATAGTCCCGCGCAAAAGTAGCCACGGCGCCGAACAAAAATGCCGTCGTTAGATTTCGAAACGACTCTTAGTACTGAATACAGCTCTCGGCGTTATCTCTATTATGCTTTTTTACACCCATGTGATTTATCAAATCATTTTAATAATTTATTGTTTTCGTTTCCTGTCATCGTTTGTTTTAGCTTTCACATTCTTTTATTTAGAGTTTGCCAATTTCATGCAGATCATTCAAGTATTTTGGTTTTTTAATCTCATTGATCTTCAAAAAATATGTTAAATATTCAAAATGTAAAAATGTAAGTTACAGGGGAATGACGAGGTAAAACATTTTATAAAATTTTCTGCCATGAAAACAAATTTTAGTCAACATAAAAATTATTTTTTAAACAAACTAAAAGAAAATGTACAATTATCGTCCTGCTGGTAGAAAAATCGACAAATCAAAAAGCCAACTAGTCAAAAAACCTAGTATTGAAAATCCAATAGTAACAAAACCGACACTTCAAAAAATGACTGTCGGCTTTTCGACTGCAGATTTTAGGACTGTTGGTTCTTTGACTGTCGGTATTTTGACTGCCGGTTTTTTGACTGTCGGTTTTTTGACTGTCGGTTTTTTGACTGTCGGTTTTTTGACTATTGGTTTTTGATGTGTCAGTTTTTGAACTGTCGGTTTGGTGATCTATCGGCTTTTTTGTCGATTTTTCGACCCATGTCTGAATATCCTGTAAACTATAGAAAATGTGCGTGATAGAGCAGAATATCTTCAGAATACGAGAAATGGGCCAAAATATTCGGACCAAAAAAAAATGGTCCAAAGTATCCCGAATTAATATGCTAGAAAAAATATCCGAAAACCAATTTATTGTATTACATTTGGATGTCATTGCATCAACACGTTTACATTGTTCACTTTAATTCGAATCCTTTGAACAATACATCACATCATTAGGTTAGGTTGGATTAGATTAAATTAGGTTAGCTTAGGTTAGGTTAGTTTGTTCTCTGAGCACAATAAACTATTTTGCGTTTTAGTTGCACAATCTAAGTTGACAACATTTAATCATCCAAAATCATTAACAAAATAGTCAATAATCGGATGATTAAACAACTTTTATTTCGCCTCAGGATTAACGAGTGTTTTACTTTCGATTCAAGTTGAACTATTTTAAATTAGTAATGAAATGATGTAACATACAACGTCTTTATATTCAGAAGATGTACATTTTTTGTATACTTCCTAACCATTGATCCATAACATTGTATATAAGTTATTGTTTATTGTTCAAATTTGAGCTTCAAATCAATCCCATGTACTACAAGCATCTAATTCTGTATCTCCAAACTTCATGGACTGCTTTCTTGAGCATTTCCTACTCTAATGAACATCATATTTTCCCATGTCAATGATTGCACGTCCGAATCAGCAACACGGGATCAAAAAAAGAACAATCAGGATCAGCATCATGAGTTGCATCCTGCAGATTTTCGAATGATATTGCGTATTTCAAGGTCGCCTTATTAATATGACATTTTTATCACTGTGCACGTGTCTTATAAGAATAAGCTTAACTGTAGGATCAAATGACAATGTGTGGATTAAGATGGTTTCTGATTGTACACGTGTAATCATTTACGGCAGGTTAATATTCCATGTCAATTATCAGATGACATTTCGTACCTTGGTTTAACATCTCCGCGTTTGACAATTGATCGTATTTGACCTAACAATTAGAAGGGTGATCATTTTTTATAAACGTGTATTACTTGAAATCGTACCACTTATAAAAAATTTGATTAAGATTCCCGGAAAACCTGTCTATTTTTAAATTCTCAGAAAAATATTATTTTAAAATGAGCAAAAGCATTTTTTACAACAATATTTGATTACGTGATCAATTTCCGTTCATTTTCACTGTCATAATTAGCGACATTGTGAAATATCGACCGTCATTGATTTTCTTAACTTCGGCATGTTATCATGCGTATTTTCCCATCAATTTCCTTCTAATGATCTAGGAATAACAACATGATACTTTCACGTACGCAACAAGTCAATAAGGAATCCAAGAGTTACGAGGAAAACTAACCAAATTGTTTATTCTTTCCGTAAAACATTTCACATAAATGACGAATATTGAATATGGTTCTCGAAAATTAACGAATCTGATAAATAATCTTGTGCCAAATTAAACACGAGTACGTACTTAGTGGTTTCATTTTCGCAACCCTAAAGCATTAAATCCTCCTTAGAAAATATTCATTTCTGGACTGCATCGATAATTTTTTTTTACATATGTATGAGAAAGAATATAAAGACATAGTTAGAAAGGAGTCGCCTCCAGTCAAATGATAATTTGAGTTATGTATACTCGTACTATTGATTGAAGGCCTCATTAGACGCACCTTGTTTGGAGTGATCTTCTTTCGCTAAAATAGATCCAACGCCGACGCGTTAGAAATTCCATAGACTTTCTCTTTTCAATCCGAATCTCTCGTCTTATTCAGGATCAATTACGCAACATTCATCCAAATATTAAGCAACTCAATGTAAAATACTCGATGAAGTTTTGCAAACAGAAGCATCATTAATCATCACATTTTTTGCTCATTCCTTTCTTATTTATATACAAATTCTATACGTGGCTTTAGACACACTCCCATTTACGTATGTAAATGACTAAAATATATTATTATAAACAAGTAGAGCATAAAAAGGTAATATACATTGAGAATTGTTGCAGAAATGTGATTATATTCATCGCAAATTGTAGTAGCATGGAAACGAGTCTTGCTATTCTACTGGAACTCTTAACCAGTGTTTTTGACTAGTTTAACATATTACTACATCGTTATATATAGAATTTAACTTACGTTAGACAAAAATCGCTAACAGAGAATGCTATATGCATGAAAACTAGTTTAGATCCTGTTTCTGTAGTGATTTGTTCCCGATGTGTGTCAGATACTTCAAACTCGATAATCCTGCACGTAGAAATAAATCGTCGTTATTTTATTATTTTATTTAACTAACGTTTTAATACAAGAACCGAAATCGTAGATCGTTTTGTTATCGAATCCCCAAAGTAAGTAAATAAAGTCGTAACAATATATTCTGAACAGCAGGGGTAAATAAAAAATGTCGCAACTGCGCGGGCGGACTTTATAGATTTCAAGGAGAATTAGTCAGCGATCGTGCAGTTTAGCAGATCAAGTTATTGATTTTTTTATGGCTGTAACCTGAAGCATTATTTGTAGGTATACTTTGTTTTCAATTCATAAATGTCGAAATGCGCCAGGACACAATCTCGATCTCCCGAAGATCAGATTGATCGATACAGCTCACTTTCATGTCGTTCGGTATATTTATGTTCTATAATATAATATATTCAAATCGATCTTGGTTGCTTTTAAAGTGTACCGCATTCTCCTCGCTCTTACATATTATGACGGCGCAGCAATTTAGTGGTTGCATTCCGATGGCAGCAACATTTGCATTTTCTGAAATTAAAATATCTGTGATCGTTGAAATCATATTTTATATTGGAAGTCGTAATCATTTACATTTTTATTTTTTATTGCATTTTATTTCTAAAAAAAATATTGACGACTATTATTCCCATAATTCTGTTCTGCATTACTGGAATTTAGAATTTTGCTTTGGTTTTCTTGTATTATGTAACTGTCAAATGTCATTTCTTTCTTTGTATGGAATCTTTTTTCGATCGACTTGTTATTACTCTCGGATATGTTTGAGGATAATTCATAATGACTACATAACGCATTCAGAGTACTTTACATATCGCGGTATAATACGTCCATTCAAACGGCAGATTCGGCGACATCCGGTTGAATCGTCCCCTTAGTACAAGTGATCGCTTTCAGTAAAGACTTGTGTCCGACTTCAAAAGACGAATAGCATGTGGAGGGTTCGAATGTCTTCGTTTTTCATGATCACTGTGGTATTTGATATTAAAATGTCGATAAGGTTATGAAAAATCCATGAGATTTTTTATGTACATCTGCACAAATGTCATAATAAACAAAGAAAGAAAAAAAAGGTTGTATTGTCTTGAAATTCAGAATTTTGAAATTAGAAACTAATGCGAATGATAATCAATAAATTATTTCTCTTGGTAGGTGGCGTTCGAAATAAAAAGTTTTCTCATACAAACTTCAAACACATTGCCAACTCCGGCTGTAAATAATTGAAGAAAATGGACACTCTCTCTTAATATAATTAGTATTTTCATAACAAAGTCAAGAGATTAAACTGTACGCCGCGAAGTATTAGTTATGGATTGGCACGCCGCCTAGCGGTCCTGAAAGAACTCATACCTTTAAAAACTGTTTTATGTGTAAATTGCGTCGTTTTAGGTTACATTTCCATAGAATTTGGGTATCTTAAACGAAAAAAGAGAACATTTTGTTAAAATATACACTACGTTTGAAAACTTCGACAGATTACATTGATTTCTTTTCATTTCAGGTAGTTAGTATATAATATTGTTTTAGATAATAAAGTAACTGGTTATTTTTATAAGTGGATATAAAATAAAATCTCGTGTAGAAATTCACATAAGAAAAAGATGAACGCTTAATACTTTCTATCTTATTCCCAGAAAATCTGTTGAGACTCAGTAACTTGACGTCATTTCTGTAAAATAGCCGGGAATTATGACCCAAAATAATTATCTAAAGCGTATGAGGACATACACTGGCGTGATCAATTTTTATTGATTTCCATAAATTCTTAAATTAAATTTTGTTAATTTTGTTATAAAAATAAATATTTTTTGTCGAGCCCATGTGTTTATTTGCGGTGCTGCAAGAGGTCCAATAACTAACTCAGTGTTCCCATGGAAAGGTTAACCAAAAAGCAGTCCAAAAACTGAAAAATGTACTGATCACAACAAATGTTTTTATCAAAGTAAATAACTGAATATAATAATTATTTCCAGAAAAATGTACTCGAGTCTTTAATCTGTACGTCACATGAATGACAGAGAAAAATTATACATTGTACGATAAAATAACGAAAGATGGCACCGTGATCGGTAATATTGTTCGAAAGAGAAGGAAGCGTCATGGAACACCAGAAAAAATACACTGGCTCCTTTATGACAAATGTTTATTTCAATCAAGCATTTGTAGTAAACGAGTTTACTCTTAAGGAAGTAAATATTTGGTAAAAACAACTAAATTTTGTTATCAGGGTCACGATTAAACCGATTTAATCCCATTTTATACGACTTTTTAACTGAAGTAATTTATTGACAGGGAGTTTTTTGACAATCGGTAGACAACAAATTCCGATAAAATTCGTCTCGCAATCCACTTGAGGTAGTAAAATCCTAAGTTGTCATCGGCAAGGCGAATAATTTAGCGTATTGAGCACAGAGTCGGATCACATTCTTTCCCCGGCATCATCTGAGTACCTGACCACGGAAGCTGGCCTCGGCTAGCAATGTCGTCCAGTCTTACCGGAGACTCCTTGCCGGTAACAACGCGAGATCCTATCGATCGTCAAATACCGATCGTTGAACATACCGGTAATTATACTCGATGACATTTCTGCCCTCCCGCCGTAAATGTAGCGGTCATTAGCGGACGAAACTAGCTCCTCTTCAACTAGCGCCAGTCATGGAATTTCGATGAGACTTAAACAAGTTCGGATGGTACACGACTCAAGTGCCAAGTTATTTTCAAAAACCTGTGAAAGTGAAGTTGGACAAAAACCAAAAGTGAAGTTAGCACTTTTAATCGATGGGCCAAAATAAGATACGCGTCATGTCCTTGAAGGTAGTGTCGTGAAAAGAAGTAATGTGCATATGTATGAACAAAAGTGACATTTTTTAGGTGAATAGCTTTTTGGACTTTCATACTGTTAAATGTTTTGCTTAGTTGAAGAAATTAGAAATATTTCAATAAAGTGTTGTGCCACAGCCCGAACTGTGACGTATAGTTACTACTTGAAAATTGATCAAATGGTGTACTTCACTGCCACATGAACTACTGGTTTGACACATTTTGATAAAGTCTGAACTAACTATTTTAGTATTATATTGTTCTGGCGGGCTCTCTAAATCTGAATTAGTTAAAAATTAGCAATAAATAATAAAAAACTAGCAATTTATTACTAATTCTATTTAATTGCTACTTTTAGATTAGTAGGACTTTAATAATAAATCATTGATAATATTCAAATTTTTAGCCAATTCAGATTTTGCGAGTGTAAATAGTCAGAAAATACTAATGAAAAAGTGTAGAATCAGTATCCAATTTAAAGAAGTGACTTTTTATTAATAAACTGTAAAACAAACATTCTTAAATATTTATGGTTTCAAATATGAAAGTATAAATATTCAAGATTTTTAAAATAGTGATTTAATATATTCATGTATAAATTCACATGAGTGAATCACATTTTACTGTGTAAGAACGATTGCCACACAAGGAAATTTGTATAGTAGCCCATGACTAACAATAAAACATGACTACTGCTTTTAATAATATCGCTCTTAACTAATTAATAAACTTTAATTTAATTAAATAATTAATTAATTTATTTATTTTACTCAGTATCTAAAAAAATATTTAATTTAAACATTTATATCTACATTTTTTTAAATATACGATTTGGTTAGGTAGAACATTTTCTGTAGTTTGTGAAAGATTTCCAACTTTAGTATGTAACTGATTTAAAACAAAATGTTTTAATTACTTCTTTTAGTGTCCACTAAAGTTGGAGAAAAAGCAACTATGACTAAAAAACATTATTTAAAAACAATATTTCCATTTATGAATATTATTTTTGCAAAATAAATTTGATAAAATTTAATTTTGTGAATCACTATTTCACAACAAGTTTAATTCCAGCTATTAACATAAAATGAATAGCAGTTTCAAAATACAATTCATCAGTTAAAATAAATTTTAATCAAGATGATTTTGAGTTAATGACATTAATTAACGATACAGAATAAAATTTTTAGTGGGAGACATAAATTTACATTTCAATTAAATTCGAAATGATTTCTCTCGAAAACTTAGTCACCTGTGATTAGTCACGTATTTAGCAAAAAAATAAATGAGTATGTGCGTATGGAAATGTCTTGACATTGAGTTTGTAACTGGAATTTCATAAGAAAATATTTATAAATTTTTAAAATTTGTTATATTTAAAGAATAATTATTTATGGCAAAAAATAAATGTAATAAATAAAGTAAAACTTAGTATTGTTCTAAATATAAAATTCAAGTCATTATATTAATACAGTAGTTATTTATTTTTTACGACATGAAATAAATGTGATTAGTAAACTAAAACTTGGTATTGTTCTAAACATAAAATGTAATAAAAAACATAAAATTCAATTTGATTAATTATAATAATACAGTAGCAATAGCATAGTAGTTTGAAAATTCAGTCCAATTCGTGTCGATTATAAAATTATATTAAAAAGTATTTTTAAATATTCTACGAACTAGCATTTATCAATTCTTTATATCTCATATTTTATGAATCATAATTTAGTAGCGTTTGAATCGTATTTTTAGCATATAATCATTTATTATCATATCAATCAAATAAATAACAAATAGGTTTTTATTCAAAAAGTCATTCAATACAGTGTCAAAAACAGTCTTACATTTTGAATCATATTTAATTGGAATTAAATCTTTGGTTTTGAAGTATGTCAAACAGTTTTTATCTAATACAATTATTAAAACCTTACTTCTTCCCATCATCATTTACACGGATTAACATTTTGTTAACAACCTAATATTGTATGTAAATCAGCTTCTTTTAATTGAAAATCAAAATATAAAACTTGTTGAATTGTTTATATTTATAACTACTATGTAATAACAAAACAAATTTTGGTAAAAACTTATTGAGCACAATGCAATTTTTATAAAGAATTGTATGCCCTATATTTACTCATCAGATTAGTATTTTTTGAAATGCATAAATCTAACAAAAACGCTTTTTTTGACTGTTTTTAAAGATGGCGGCTTCAATAAGTCTGACAGTCAAAATTTTTTACATATTTTTAATGGGCTGTCTATAAATTATGTAACGCAATTTTTTTTATTGTGCCCCCCCCCCCTTTCAATTACATTAAGTAATTTATGGGCAGCCCCTAAGAAGGAGGCAAAAATTCCTCTAAAAATGCTTGGTTTCCTTTCTTTGACAAGGATGTACCTCATCCAAAAGTTTACCCGAATATTACTATAATAAAGTCTGATGACGTAATTGACAGACAGATAACAATAGAAATATAACTGGACAACTCTCATATCATGAGTTTCTGACGTAAAAGAAATAGCATATTATGTCACAAGGGCGTAATTAGCAAGGCAAATAATTAGCAGGGCGCAAAATCGAGTTCTACTACCGGCGTGTAAAAACATAGGTTAGGTTGCATCATATCAAAATATCTGCATATTTCACTGTCGGATTGAACCAAAAAACAAATTTCTTTCCATCGCAATCCAGACTCTGTCGCCGATCACTGGCACTCCTAACGATTCCTAAAACTTTTAAATTCGAAAATATTCGTCAGAATGACAATAAAATTTATTCGGATTGAACACCGGGAATTAAATCAATTGAAAGCACGTAGGAATGATGTAGGATTCGTTCGGATTGCAATTGCGGAATTAAACGGATTTCAAATTTTCATCGGAATGACATTGGATTCGTTTGGATTGAATCACTGAATGAAACAGATTAAAAATATTCATTGCAATGACATAAGATTAGTTTAGATTGAAATCGCTGACTGAACGGATTACCCGATTAGTTCGAATTGAACAAAGAGACTGAAACGGATTAAAAAATTGACCTGGAATGACTTGGATTAGATTCTTTGGTTTGAAGAAGCTCGATTTAAATAATACAGTAACCTATGGCAGGAATATTCGCTTTTTTCGCTTAATAAAATATACCATAAATAATACTAAAAATATCAATACACTTGAACAAATATTTCGTTTACTTAACATGCACTGAAAATATAATATACATGAAAAACAATGTTACTCCAACGAAACTGCACAGGTGTAATTGGCATGACAAATTAAATCGGAGCGTTTATCGTAAAAGAGAAGCGAAAAATTACAAGGCAAGGAAACATTCTTTTTTGAATCGGTCAAACATTAAAATAAAACAAGGAATAATGAGCAAAAAAGTGAATTATCCTAAATGGGACGCCGGATGATAAATCAACCCGGTGTCATAAATAATAATAACCGCGAATAATTACGGGAGTATTCAAATATATCATTACCGTAATTACAACGATCGAAGTACGTAAGCATTTACCTAACCTGAAAATCGTATCGGTCGGTGCATAATTCGCGATTATTACGTTGCAGGTATGGGGTATATACGGGTAAAGATCGGTACTGTGAAACAAACAAAAAAAAAAATAGAAAATTTATGTCTGGTCGCCTGTCAACGAGTCTGTCGCGCAAAGATCGCCGTCGAACCTTAAATAGCGACGTCGACCAGAGCGCGAATATAATTATAATGCATGCAACACGTATAATTTATATCAAAATACCGCCTGACGTTTAAACATTGACAAAGTGGCCCCCCGATCTGATAATTCACTATTGCGACTGTAAACTGTTTTCAAGTAGAATTAGAGCTGCTTTTATGCCGTCCTTATGGAGCAGAGCGGTAAAACAAAACGTTTAGTGATTTTGAAACTGCTGAACCATTATCGGTCCATTATTGCATTGAAGATGTGTCAAATTGTCAATTTTTATCATTTTATTCCAGCAGCAAAGGAATGTAAATTTAACCCATTAACGTCCACAGGACGCAATTTTGTCATTCAAGTTTAAATCGTAGCCACACGATGAGCGCGACGAAAAAATGTTTGGCAATCATTGTATCTTCTGTTTTTGAGGGTGTTCTTTTTAATGGTGATGGTTAGAATTGTTAAAAATGAATTTTAATCCTAGAAAAATCAAAAAATTAAACAGAAGAAATGTGATCTGATTGAATCTTCTTTTAAAAATAGTTTCTCATTCCTTTACCATTTTTTTATTGCTCTAAAACCCGTCTAAATCGTGTCCTTGATATCGAACTTAAAGTAAATACAATAAACCAACTTAAAAAATTGTGAAGCGCAATGTCCAATTTTTGTTTAAACTTAACAATTGTTTTTTTCAAAACTGTTAACTTTAACGACAATTTTTATGAAATAATAATGTCTTAGAATTGGTCAAAGAATACTCAATATTTTTCAGAATGTTTTGATATGATTTTTGTTTTTTTGACAAATTCAGAAAATTTAAATGTTGAAAAAAGTCATTAGAAAAATTTGGGAGTATTCATTAACCAATTTTAAACCATTTTATACATGTTTGCTCAAAATAACTTTTTAATACAAATGGGTAAAACGTAAATATACAAATTATTGTTTGAGGGTATTATGTATACTTTTTTCCATTTAAAATTTATACGAAATGTTCAACCATTAATAAAATATGTCAAAAATATTATATTGTGTCATTACAAAATATGCTTTAAATTGCAAAAGCCTGATAAAATTAACAAATCAGCAAACTGCATTTAAACTCCTCATCTCAAACGTTTGGAGCATCAGATGGACCGAAAAATTTTGAAAATATCTATAGAAAAAAATATTGCAAATTTAATTTACTGCAACTTAATTATTTTAAATTATTCTTATTTTCGTCGAAAACTTAATAGCAGAGAGATAATCGGCAAAAACAAAAAAATCCCCAAATTCAAGACGGTGGAAAAAGTATAAGGGTGATTTTTGTGAATTTTAAGACCAAATTACACCAAAATAAAATTGTTTCCATTTTTCCGACAAATAACGTACACTTTTGTATAAAATTCTTAGGCTGAAAAATCTCTCCTAAAAACAGAATATGATTTAACTTTTTAATAGTAAATTACATAACATACCAAATCCTCATTTTCTATGTAAAGAAACATGCGTCATTAATTCAAAAAATCCTCTCTTATAACTATTACACATACTAATTTATGTAGAAAGAACAGTGAGTGATTACTGAATCGAATTACAACGGGAATAGATTACATAAAATATGTATTAATAACACGTGAAAATCCGTTACCGTCTAAATGAAATTCGAATATCATTTATCCATTTCAACTACTCGATGAAGTTAGAATACATGTTTCACAATGAATGAGAACAGTGCGTATTTGAAATGAATAAACATAAACTTTATCTCTTTAGTCATTGAACAAATCGAAATAAGAAGAACAATGTCATTATGAATCAACCATCGTCAATTACGTTTGAATACAATGTGGAGGGACTTTAGGAACAATACGTTTGAATTGAAAACGGTTGATAAAAATAATAATCAATATTAATACAATTATGAAAAATAAATAGTATAATTAATACAAGCTCAGCAAAAAAGAAAGGTCGAATCGTTTTACTATATACATTACAGCAATAACTCAATTCTTTGCAGAAGGGATTGTAATAGTTGAGATAAAACCAGTCTTAATTTAAATTTAAATTTCATGTCTTTGAGTTTAATTACTTCAGCAAAATTGATTGATTTCTTAATGCAGGTCGTTTATTTCTCATATATTTGTTTAGGTTTCCCACGACTTCGTGTTTCTTTACAAGTTTATTAGAGCTGTTATTGATTTATTTGTATGTATGTATTGTCTAAAATGAATAATGCTCTGAGAATAATAAATACAGATGTCACTGCGTAATTTTATGCGTAATAAACTTTCACGCCTAGATTTGGGAATTAAAATTTAGAACATAAAGTACAGTGTCCACGTGAATGTTTTTGTAATTATTGTTCACTTCGTTAATTAGTTATACATCCCTTGATAGGAACTAAAAAATATAAAAAATTCAAATTTAAAAATAAAAAAATTTATTATTTATTTAGTATTTATTTAACAAACATCAGGATTTTTGTAGGATTTTTTTTCACCTACCGCCATTTGTCTATCATATCTATTCATCTCAGATATTTATTAATATCGCGTCAAAAATGTTTGGGCTAAAAGATAGAACTATTTTCAAAAATCAAATTTCAAAATGGTGGTTCAAAAATGGCTGCTAAATTGGATTTTTTTCAAAATCATAGCAGCATGTAATCAATCGACTTATCCGAATGAAATCACTTCAGAATTGATTTCTGGGGGGTTTTGGGGTCGCTGACTCCAAATTTGAAGTTTGTTCTCAAACATACAAAATGGTGGATCCAATATGGCAAACGTTTTTACTAAAATGAAACGAAATCACTTCATTCTTGGTACTCGGTGGTTTTTGGGGTCGCTGATTCGGAATTGTGTATTCGCCATTTTGCATTTTTGGACTCAACGACCCTAAAAACCGCCGGGTACCATCGAATACGTGCGACTATGATTTTGAAAAAACTTTAGTGGACATTTTTGAACCGCCATTTTGAAATGTAATTTTTTACAATAGTTCTATCTTCTAGGCCAAATAGTTTAGAGGCGATATTTATAAGTATCTGAGGTATTCTAACGTGGGAAATGATAAGTGAAAAAGAAACTAAAAAATTCGTAGTTTTTGTTAAATAAATGCTCGTCATTTTTTTAATTTGCGGTATTTTCGATGCACCATTCCAAAGAGCAAGGCTTGGGCAATAAAAGACGTCAATTCGAACATTTTGTTCAATGCCTTATACTTCTAAAAAGTACTGTATAATAAGTATTTGGTCTTTAAAGGGTTAAATATACTGCTCATAAAATGCTCTTAAAAAGATCTTTACGAAGAAATATGCGTTGATTTTAAGAGCTTTTGAATATGAGGTTTCAGTAGTGTTACTAAAAGGAATTTAAATCGACATTTAAGATATCACATCATATTTTTTACCTATTCAAGAGGTTTTTTTGAAGCCATCGTGAACTAAACTGTGTGAATCTTGTGATTGATCACTGAAGAAGTCTTAATCATATCGATATTTAGCTAAATCGATCATCCTAAAAGTTCTCAACAAAACTTGACAAAACAATGTTTCTTAATAATTTAATCAGAGTATTATAGATTAAACATAATTTTACTAATTGCAATTTGCCCAGATAAATTCAAAATCATCCTGACAATAGGTCGTCTATGAATATTTAACAAATTGCTATAAAATCCATTATCGTCCCTTAGAAACAAACTCTGGTTTTCGCCCAAACACATGTATAGAAATGAATTAAAATGAATACGAAAAAATTTATTTCGAATTTGTTTGAAAGTTTGAATTTCATAAGAAAGCATTTGTTTCAATTAAAACAAATTCCAATGAATCTTTGTACAAATTTAATTCAATTCAAATAAAGACTTTCCAGTTAATTTCTTGCAAATTCTGATATATTTTATTACATTTTTTAATTTAAATTAAATCAAAACGAACACAAAAGTATTCAAATGTAATAATTCAATCTAATTGAATCTAGACTTTATTGTCCATTTTGATCAATTTCTGATATAATCAATGAAATTCTCCATTTGGATTGGATTGAAACGATAGAAAAGTATTGAAATGTCATAATTTAATGCAATTGAAATCAAGACTTTAGTGCCCATTTCTGATATAATGAGTTAAATTTTTTATTTGGATTGGATTGAAACCAATAGAATACTAATAAAAAATAAAAAATAAATATTTTTCTATCAATTTCAATCCTATTCTATTATATTTTTATACGCCATAAAAGCCATCACAAAATAATTCACAATACTGAAACCGATGGTAGTTTTTATTTATGACATTTTGTTTTATTATTAATTTTAATTTAATACAGTTTACAAAAATCGAATACTTGTGTTAAATAAGCACCTTTATATCGGGAAAATAACAAATTTCAAATTCTTTGAAATTCAAGCAGCTGTTACATTTACCTGTAAAGATGTAACCTTGATAGAATTTCAATATGTAAACACTAAAGACACATGGCGGAATGACGCATCCAAGTCCGACTAACTAGAAGGAATAATAAATTGCAAATCTTGAAGATAGGCGAAGCGGTGGTTAATGTCGACACGCGCCTACTCTGTGCTATTTACGAGTGCACGCGTAGTTAGTACGTGCATCTGATTATCACTATCGAACACTCACTGAGAAACGCTAATCGCAGAATAAGGAGAATCGCTTAAGTTAGTTCATGTTCTGATTAGGGTTGATCGTAACACGCATCTGCTGAAACGCGGATGTACACTTCGAACATTACTGTACAGTTTTTCCAGTATAACTGTTTTTCGTTAAAATGCTATATTAGAAAATATTTCCTTCGCGTACCCATTAGTAAATAAAAAATGACTGAATCGATTTTTCAAAATTCGGGTTCTGTACGGATGATTCTAACTACTTTAGGATGTATCCTAAAAAGTACCAAAGAAATTAATTAAAAACTGACCGAGAATTTTCGGAAATAAGTTTTAAACTCTTGTATATCGATGACTACCGTGTTTTATGCCAAAAATAGTTATGCTGGTATTAATACCTTAAATTTTTAACCCTATTGGCACATCATTATAGTTAGACAACATTCCAGTACTAAAATCGTAAATAATTACGTACGTTTATTGTTTCCGTACACATTCTATCTCGTGAATCACTCATTCAAGATTTGCAGTACGTGATGAATGGTCTGAATCTTTACCATAATAACAATAAAACGTGAAATGTTCATAACAAATATTTATTTAAGACAAAGTTAAATATTGACTAAGTGAATTTCATTGCTTCTAAGAATGCATCGAATGGAAAGCGGTGATTGAAAATCTTTATTATCCTGGATAAAAATATATGAATCCAAGTGAGTTGTTCTATGTGAAATAGCTGATAACCAATATCTCAGTTTTATCTTGTATGAACAAATGTCGAACGTGTTCGCACAATGCGTTTTCTTTTTTGTAGACAAGTTGTATTTACACAGCGTGCAAAGATAATGGAATATTGAACTCAAGTGCTAATGTCATTTGCCATTGAAATTTTATAAATAAAATATTGACGTCATTGTGTTTAAAGTTCAATTCGCGTATTTTCAACAATATTTTTAGAATTTGTCATAAAACACACAAAAAATCGCTTTTCGACGGATTTATTATTTGAATTAAACGTCTAGAGTTATTGTATGAAAATGAGATTGTTTCCACATTTTAGAAACTAAACATTTGAAATGTAAATTATTGTTTCTTTCTGAATCAATTCAGTTTTACAGAAATACTGAAATATTCAACGGGGAAACGATTGACGGAAGATAAATATCACTTACACTGACATTAATCACAGTAAATTATTAACTAATCGTCGTTAAAATAGTACGTACTCATAATCGCTAACTAATAGAGATCAAATAACGCGACATGAAAGTGATTTACTTCAGATTCCTGACTATCACTAACGCCCATGTGGCGGAAGTCAACTAAACAAACATAACCTAAAACACGACACTGTAGAAACCATAAACCGGAATCACTCCAAGCGGAAGTTAATTATTTAATGTTAGGAATTAGTACTTACGTAATTAATAGCTTCAGAAATAGATAGTATACTGGCTTTAAGGCACGAACAAATTAAGTTTAGAAGACATATGTATGTGTCGTATGTTGAACAGTGCTTAAGAACTAATGTATTATCGTGTAGCAAATGATTTTTTAAATAATTTTTTACTACTATATAATAAGACCAAAAATCTGTACTTTATTGTTAAACCACCCATTTATGTTTATTTTTTAAAGAAAAATTACTTGTGAGGCTTCAAATAAGAGAAATCCAAAATATAACGTAGAAAACGTCCATTTTATTTAATTTCAAGAAATCGACGAAATGTTTTTTCATTTTAGCCTTAAATTCTTCCAATTCTAAAAATGTACAGATATCTCTAAAAAAATAGTGGGAGGACTTGAAATTATTCATTTTACGATTTGCGTCAAACTATGTATCTTATACATTTCAGCTTTTGGAAAATTGATTAGCATACACCGAAGTTGAATTTTTCTTTTATTAAAACCTTTCCTTTTGCATTCTATCGCATTTTATAGGTAAACTACGACTTGTGTACATAAACAGATAAAGCCGCAATGCCAATATTTTAGTTTTATCATCGATATTAACGTCATCCCGTACAGTATAACATGCTTTTTCGCCAGCGAAAATAATACTTCAAAGCGGTAAAAAATACGATCAACGTATAAATTCCATCGTACGACATATTAGAATCATATCCATGATTTCAACTGGAAAAAATGTTGACCTGATATTAGAAACATAAATAGGATAGTTTTATGGTTACGGACACGTTTTCATCCTGACAAGATGCTTTTCGTTATTTTCTACAACGGTCACGTAATTATCGCGGGTAATGAAATGTTTGCATTACTTAATCGCGAGCTTTCACGTAAATATTTAACATACGAATTAATCGTAAATCTTGCAGAACATATTTGCAATACTTGCAATTATAATTCGCCTTATTTAATTTATTACGTTTAAAAATAGAAACGAGGATTTTATTGTTTATTAATTCTCTAACGCACGCTTATTACTTTGAAAGTTGCAAGAGTTAGATTTGAGAGTATAATTGCGTAGTTATTTGAATGACGTTACGTTTAGAAACAATTTTAATAAATGGAGATGTGTGAGCGAAAAATTTACATAAAGTGAATGAAAACAAAATGCCAATGGAATCACGAATCAAATTACGTAAATGTAGTCGTGAACAAGGAAATTTATTTGAACAAGTTCATTTGAAGCAATGGTCTTATATTTTCATGTAGTGGAATGTTTTCCTTTTTTGAATTAATTGCATTCACTTGGTCGATCATTTTCAAAATGTTGAGATCCCAGTTTTGACGAGGTGTTATCCGTTTTGTAACTGAGCATTTGAAAGCAACAACTAGATAACTAACAAATTGTTCGTTTGATACTTCAAACTCCAGGCGGTACTTTACTTGGATCAACTAATCAAGGAAATAGTTAGACTAACCGGCTGATGATTTTCGCTTTGATGCATTAACCATTGAATAATTATCACACAAATAAGAAATCCTTGGAAAACCTTAAAATACTGTCGACCCAGTAGTCCATAATTGGGCGCCATTCGTCCCATCCACATCTAATTATACAATTCTCCCAAATTGCCATGAAGAGATTAGAATAATTATTTAAATGAAAGATGACGAACAAAATTACGATTCCAAAGATTTCTTGCACAAAAAATCCGTGCAAACATTCTGCAACCGCTGCTTAATGCAATTTCAATCTATAAACAACTAAAAGACCCATACGTTACCATCTCGTAATTTCACAAGAACCGTTCAATTTCATCACAGATTTAAATGACATTTATCTCGAAGATAAAAAATGATTTTAGTTTCCACTTATCAGAAAGCTTTCCTCTCATCAGCTTGCAAATCTAAATCTATCATAAAGACTGTTCTTTCAAAATCGCTGCCTTCCCCGAGCTAAACATGGAGGCAGATAAGAACATGCAGGCTAATATTTTAGTTTTATCAGCAACTAGAATGTAGAAATCCTTGAGATTGGTCGGCTTATGATCGAGGAAATGCAAATGCGGACGGTTCGCCCACGAGGTCGATTACCGAAGATGGAGATAACGAACCCGTCACGATTACAGGCCGATTAGAAATGAAGACTTTCAATGCAGTCGATTTAAGCGCAATCGGCGCCCGTGAACGACCGAGATTTCCCTTTCGGGGAATTAATCGAGTGCATGACAACGACTTGGGTTACATTCCAGCATAGCAAAAGTCTTTTATTGCTTTTAAAGTACCCCTAATAGAATTGGAACGAGCTTTTCTAGAATGTTTGCTTGCTTCGTCAAAGTGCTAAATACCTTTTTCTAACAATTAATTGTTGTTTTTCGTACTCTCTGTGACGTTTCGAAAAATAAGAAGTAATTAATTGCTTAACTTAACTCGATCAAGAAGCAAATCTTATAATGGTCATCACAATTAACCAACAATGGAATTTAAACACATAACAGTTTTTACTTAAGTTGGTTACTTCGTTTTCCATTTTCGTCAAAGTTCTTCACTCCTCCAGCATTGCTACTATCTGAATATTTTGAATGTTTACCTCATACTGGAGTACTTTCAACTCCATGTTTATAATTAATAACAGCTCATGATAAACTATTTATGCGATGGTTATGGGCGATGCGTCTTATGAAGACTTCCAAAAAAGGTCCTACATTTCCCGGAATGAAAAATCGATACTGGGTTTATAATATCTTATGTTATACTTAACTGGGGTATCCAGAGGAGCTTCTAAGGACGTCCCAATGTCACATTCTTATTCGGAAATGGTCCACGGGAGGTCCTCAGAAATTGCCGGGACCAACTTGAGTTGTGGGGTAACAGTTATTCAAGGAAGTCCAACTTACTGGTGAAAGTGCAGTTCTCCAATTTGTTCTTATAGTTATTTATACGGTTCTCATATTCATGGGACAGATGTCAAATGGTTAAAAGTTTTACGTGCAACAATTGCATTTAAAGTATACCTCTTCATTACAAATTAAATATTAGCTAGATTTTGCCTTAGCCTATTCTTTACACCCTACAGTTGATTAAATATGATGGATGGACGATAATGCTTTCGGCATATTTTTGAAAATGTTGAAAAGGGATTACATATTTACCATTTCTGTTCATTGTTGGAATTTCTTCCTATATTTTTGACAGCAATGTTTGGAATCGCCGTACAAACGTGAGTGCTGGCCAGCTATATTGCCTATAACTGATTAGAGAATGTGACAGAGGATGGAGTAGGATTTTCCATTTCCATCAAATATTTTATTAAGTATCTAAGAATGCTTTTCGTACCTTATTCCATCGAAAATGAGTCTTCGTAGTTTAATCCTGATGCAAATCTGTATGTAAGGCTAGTCCAAAGTTCAGTCGCGTTCAGTTAAAGGCCATTTGGAATGGACTCGAGATGTACACTACATGTAATTTGGATAAATGCACATTTACTAAACAATTCGAGTTTTACCAGGATGCTGTCAATACTGCATCTTGGAAAACAATTCCTAATTGAACTCTATCAATAACGACATTTTTCATGAAATCACTCTCCACGCGTTCTTTCATAGCAGACATTCATAGCAGATTTCTTTTTATTATCGCAGACAATTAAAACCTCCTTCAAATTACGAGTTAAGCTCGTAAGGCAGAATTACAGTTGAGAATCTTAAGAAGCATATACAAACCGAATGAGGTTGCATCGGTGCCTTGTTTATTTATGCTTGATGTTATTGCATGACCTCTACGATCTGTTTGTTTTCAATGGTACGCACCTCAGCTGCCGTGAATTTGAAAAATGGCGGAAATAAAGTTATGCCCTCAATAAAAGGTTAGATTGCCTATGTCCAAAGTTGTAGTATCGCATAAGATTATATATATATACAATGATTTTGATCTGTTTACAAAAACTTTTATTTCGCGAATGAAATTGTAACGCGGGTCGCCGACCCGTTAATAAATAAGTAAATATCCGACGCGCCGCAAAAATGTATTTCTGTAAAATAATACCAGTTAACGACGATCCCGTAATCGCTCGGTACATCGCTCATTTACAGTTATGAAATGTCATTTCATCGTCCTTGAAAAAAGCAGAATCAAGTTGCGAGTAGGACTGACGGGGTTCGCGACAAATCATAGTGACAGTCCAGGAATGTAATCGGCCATTTTCGCCGTGCCGAGCGAGATAACTCCGTGGCTGCATTCCTAGACTAATTTCCCATATATACAATAATTAACGATAGTTAGCAGTCGTGCATGAAGTCGAGAGAGGCAATCGGATTTTATCAGCACTCGATTGTTTGCATCGAAACGTATACGATAAATCCTTCCAACCGAAAAAAGATAAGAACCGCGACTTTGTACTTTCCTTCGTATTGTTTTTGCGATCGCAGTAGATAGCTGAAGGAATATCGTGAATTATGAATATCAATCGATCGAATAAATCAATTATTTAATTTCGAACATTTTCAAAATGAGCAGTTCACCAACAGATCAACCGATCCACCTAGTACAAACCTGTGAAAATTTAAAATAATCTGTACGATAAATAGTTCAAACATTTGGAGTAAAATATCTAAAGTTGCTTTGAAAATAATTTGTTTGAACCATTCCATATCTAAATGAGTTTTCAAGGCGATCGATTCAGTAGTTTTCGAGACATATTGACTACTGAAGTTACAAGACTCATGAAACCCCAAGGAAGGGACGTAAATAATATTGTTTTTTTTTTCTTTCAGCAATTTTTGACAGTATGTGTTATTTTACATAAAAATCATATTGCTGGTGCCCTCTACTGTATTTTCTGACATCTGCAACTTTCCCCGTAAAGTAGTTATCCTAAACTGCTTATTTTGGCTTCTACCTACGTCCCAGCATATTTTCCCAGTTTCGTCTCGTTATATTTGTCTGTCGCCGCTCTCTTTTTCCCCCACCTTGCGCACTGGGGCCCGTGGAAGGGCCTGCTGTGACGTCACGAACGTAACGCAACTGAGGAGAGTGGGAGAAGCGGCGTCCTTCTTTCGTCAAATATAAGGAGACGGGAGGGGAAGGCAAGGAACCGAGCGGACAAATATACCGGGACTGTGCTGTATTTATCAAAGTACAAATTGTATCACAGAAAATTCCTTTTGAAAACATTAAATTTTTCATTATTTTCTAAATTACGTACAATGTTTTTAATGTTCTAATTATATGCATATCCTATTCATGAGGCTAGAAGCTCCTATTAGAACGAGGAAACACATTTAATACGAAGAATTGTAAAAATCTAAATGGTACACTAAAGCAAAAATAACGGCTAGCGGAGATCTTATATACTACGACAAATTTCTTTGGTACTAAAGTTCCGCTAGAATGAGAAATTTCAGGCAACATGAAAAAATTACATTTTTATTCCTTTTTAGTTGCCAATTAAATGTCCCTGATATTAAAAGCGGTTAATAAATTTTCAAAATTTTTAGTAATTTGGGATTTTTCGGCAAACTATTAAAGAACAGAAAATGATGAGTTGGTTTAAGGTAATTAATAACAAATCACTCTATATAAATATATGCAATTATTTCCTATTAGCGGAAGAATGCGAAAAGAAAATGTTATAGCTTTATTTTCTAAAGGAGTGATTAATACATAAATGTCATCAATTTAAAATGTAAACGAAACAATCAATCTTTACATAAAAGAAAATATACACCTACGTGGAGAAAGTTTAATATTTACGTTAACAATGCCAGGGATACCAATGACGTAGGATCTTAGGAATGAACAACAGAAATAACCGAGGCGTATCGCGAAAATTCGTATTTTATATCATTGCTGTAGTGATAAAAGTTGAATAACGGTGCACCACCGTTATCCGTTGTGCGTCATCATATCATTGCGTTCCGAAGCAATTGAACTTAATATGATTCCGAGTATACAATTGCAATTAATTTTTCTCGTTGCGATCGCTTTCTATGATGAACAGCTGTGTCTTAACTCAGTTTTCAATGGAAACCATTAATACGGTGATTTCGAGTACTCTAGATAAACATGAATTTTCCAGTTCCTGTTCATTTTTTAAAAAGAAAATTCCAAGTCGATTACACTGATCCTCATTTTTAATGTGCTCTCATATAATTCTATGTCGCTGATTTATTAGTATATCCTAAGTAACATCTACTTCCACAGATAATGGCTCCAAACGACCGGAGATAAAGTAAAATGGGATTTCATATTCCTAAGTATCATTCGATGAAAAAATACATCAACCAGTGACATAGAGAATGATAAGCATGTAGGAAACAAAAGATATCCATTTCAAAGATTTTGTTGGCTGTCTAGCAAAAATTACATTCCAATTATAATTTATTTTTTTTTTATCGGGGGGTCAAGGCGAAGTTTATCGAATTCAAGCACAAAGGATCTTTTAAAATACTCAATTCCACAACAAATCATGCACTTCCTCCTGACACGACGAGTCTCGTTCCGAATCTCGGAAATGAAAATATCAACCGCAACGCCTCGTAAATTCCAACGTACTCGGCGATTATCAAAGGTTCGGGGGATGAATAAGTGCTCATTTGCCTTTGATTTAATGGAAGGACCAAAATCGGGAATGCGACGCAGAAAATATTGCGTTATTCGAGGCACATTTTGCCGGGCGACGCGACGCAATGCAATATTTTAAAAGTCGAGTACACTCGCGCCGTTCTCCAGCATCTCGAGGACGAGCCAATGAAAGAATACTTCACTTTCTACTTCTTACTTCAGTGGAAATATTGAGGGAGAATGAGAAGGGAATGAGACGACGTCCCCTCGAATTTACCTCGAGCCACCCGCATTCGTGTGTTATTGCCGTCTTCCGAAATATCGCCGACGTTCTCGCTAAAGCAAAAACAACGCATCCGGTCTTTAATTTTAATATTCACGCTTTCGAGAACACTTTTCTTACTCTGTTCGCGAATTTGGTTGGAGTTTTGATCTTTTAGAAACTTGAAAGAATGCTTTGTTCTTCATACCACTAGAAAGATTCCTAAATGACGATTATTTATATATAGAAGAAATACTTGAATTCAGCAGTTTTCCTAATTTGAAATTAATTGTTTGCATCATCTAAGATAACAAGTGAATAATAAGTAGCTAATGTAATGTTTTATGTAATTTCAGATCTAGTAAATGGTAGGATGGAACATTGTGGAGGCGGTCAACGCCTACCCCCAGACGGGGATGAGTTTCCAGCGGCCTACCAAGAGTTCAACAATCCAAACCTACAATACCAATTCGTAACCAGAGACTCCATAAGTTCCAACGGTGATCTGAGTGGTACCAACGAGACCTTCATCAATAGCGAAAAGCTGCTTCACGTTGGGAAAGCCATTTCAATTGCTGAAAATCGAACATTATCCCAATGTGTGCATAACGACACATCAATGGATACGAAGCCACCATCGCCATTGGAACGAACGTCCCTCAGTTACTTGCCATTCAATGGTAAAAAGACCAATACGCCAAATCTCGTATCCGAGAAAAAAATTGAAATTTCAGGATACTATCCGAAAGAGATATCAACGAATGGAGGGGAATTGTTAGAGAATCCTCCTCCTTTACCACTTACGGGACCTCCGAAGATCGACAGTTCGTTCCTGACTGCCTCGAATAGAACTCCTGCTCCGGAGTCGGTTCCTAATCGCAAATTTTCGATGAACGGTGACCTCTGGAGACAGGATGATAAATCCGAAAAATCCGTTCGCGACAAAATCGCAATGTTTTCGTCGCAGAGCAATCTCGAAGCCCCTCTTTTCCCTTCGCCAGTTTCGGCTGTCGCGATAGCGACCAATGGCAATCGAAGACTTTCGAAGCATAAATCATCGGATGACGTCTTCTCCGACGAGAAGAGATCGAATTCATCCCTTACTGAACGTACGCAAAGTTCGTTTGATCTAACTTGTCCAGGATCGAATCAGAATCATGATGCATTTACGATGTCTGGAAAGTACACTCATCAGAAAGTATCCAATTTCTTACACAACACGACGCCAAATACTGTGGATGCTAATGGAAAAGACGGATTTACAAAGAAGACGGATAATAAATTCGCATGTCTTAAGACTAACAGTTCATCAAATTCTTATCCAATCACCACAAACGTAAGTATTTTTGCTTATTGATTGACACAGTCAAAGAGACCTATACTTAATCCAATCCATTTTACAGGGTAATTCAGTACCGAATCACAATTTCGACCCTCTACCATCGAGTATAACCAGACCCAAGTCTCCAACTTCGTTAACCCGCGCCACGAGTTTTTCAGGAGGAAGTACTTTTAGAACCGATCAACATCCCACGCCAAACGAATCACTTTCCAGCCCTCAAATTTCCCGAACGAACTCTTTAGCATCAACTTTCAAACGACCTAATGATGAAACACGAAGAAATAGTTTGAATCAGTTAATAGAACAAAGAAGGAAAGGAATATCCAAATTAAGGGGTTTGGTTATTCCAGAAAAGGATGCGGTACCGATCGATCAACCAATTATAGATTTACCAGAAATTAAGTCTCGAGATTCTATCCTTGCGAATCAGGTATGAATTTTGCTTCACAGAGTTAAAGAGCACATTAGTAGAATACGTTATAATTATATTGTTTCTTAACAGGTACCTCGAACAAATATCCAAGACAAATGGGGCTCACAGAACTCGTTAATCAGTAATGCCAGCACTGTTAGTTCGTCAGTTAAAGCCACTGCATCGTTTAAAATGCCAGCACCTCAAATACTCTCCAAGTATTCGCCAGCATTTAAGAGAAAAAGTCTGACCACATACACAAACTCGTCGAATTCTAGTTCGTCGATATCAAGTATAAAGATGCAGCTACATAACAGCGCTTCCAACGATGCGCCGAAAAGTTTGGAGAGCATTTGTAGCCCAACGAGAAGCGATTACAGCTTTGATTACGTATCATCGAACAGTTCTCCAGATAATAATCGCTCAAGACCAAGAATCAATGTAAAGAAAAACGGAAGGTCCGAATATGACGATTCGGATAACGATTCCGCTGTCAGCAGTTCGCAGAGCAGCATATCTCGAGGTTTCAGTCCTCCTATGTCTCCAGTGCCTTCAGAAAGGTCAACACTGTCTTCGGACAGATCGTATGCCTCTATGGAAACAAATTATCATCGCGCTCCGGTTATTCTGGACGGAATACATCGAAGCAACGGAACAGTTGTACCTGATCGGTTGTCGTTCCTATCAAGATCTAGCGTAGTAACTGAAAAGCATTGCCTTTTGGAGAAATCTTCGTCAGTGGATACATCCCCAAACTTTAGGCTGGGACAAACTACGGATGCATCCCGTACGTCTCAAATACCGCAACCTCGAATGAACATCAAGCGATCAAGTAGTACCGAAACCAACTCCAGTAGTTCCTCGACTGTAACATCAGGCTTACAAACTAGTGGTAGTGCGGAGTCTAGGCGGTTTCTAAAACCACAAAGCGTAGAGGCTATTAATCGAAAAAATATTCTGGCCAGTGCGAGGTGCCGAAGTGGTCGAGATCTCAATGGTTCTCCATTGATTCAGAGAAAGTTTGATGATGAAGAAACGCCGCCGTCAAATCTTGTGCAGGAGAACGGGGGTTTCATCAATGGTAATACTGACTCTACCAAACCTCAGGTTAAAATCGCTTACATAGAAATTACAAAAAGTATCGTCGAAAGCGACAAGATGAACGAAAGGAACGGAGAGGAATCCAGGGTACCAGCGAAAAGAACTATCCCTCATGCATCTCCTCGACCGCCTAAACCTGAAGTTTTGGAGCCATCTAACGGTCTAAGATCGTGGGTGAGGGCTGAGGTGAAAACCTTGACGGAAACAAATTCCGCAGGGACTAGAAAATCTTCAATAACATACGATTCAGAAGTATCTAATGCACGAACTAGACTAGGAATGAATTCAATTGAAAAATCGTCGATTACGATACAAAGAAGCCATTCTCTGTCGAGTGATGCGGAGACTGACACTATGATTGAAGGAACAAAGTCAAGATCGAAATCAAGTCTAGCTTTGAAAAAATCTGTTAATGATCAAAATGATCTTCTCACTGTTCTCACTACAAGATCTAGATCTAGGTATATATTTTAATATTAGTAATTTTTTCTATTATACCTGTTTCGTCTTAATAACCTAACGGAAATACTCATTTCTTATTACAGATCAGCAATTCATGTAGAGGAAAGCAGCCATGGCAGGTCCAAAAGTCAAATGAGTTTGGAAGATATCCTCGCAGTTAAATCCGAAAATAAGCATCCTCGCAATCAAAGCATCGCTGACATTCGGACAGAATCCAATGGAATGAATCACAGTCGGCTACCATTGGATGTTACGGATAATCGATTTATGAAACGATCAAATTCCACAGATTCTTGGACTGATGAAAAACCTTTCTCGTCGCGAATTCCAGGGCCCAGCAGATCGAAACATGCGGAGAGCGTCGATGAAGTTATCGAAACGACCGAACGCTCAAAACTATCAGCCCTTTCCAAAATTCCAACGTGCAGAAGTCTTAGCCGAAAAAGCGCCAGCGTCACTGATATGAAGAAAGCTTTTGAACGATCAGATATAAGTTCAATCAGCGGTCCAACTTCTCCAGGGAGTCAATATTCAAGCAACGGTATTGTTAGCCATAACCGTTTCCCGAGTCTTGATAGCAGTATTGAGGATAGCATTCGACCAGTTGGTTCAGAAATCGATAGCGATAGGTTCGGTAGTATCAGTTCCTTAGCAAGTAGCACAAGTTTAATTTCACAACAAGAGCTGGCACAATTGCTGGAAGAAGCGAACCTAGAAGAGGCCCGTGGATCACACGATGTCATCGTTGTGCTTTTGCATAAAGAAAATCCAACAGGAAGCGTTGGAATCACGTTGGCCGGTGGGCTTGACTGTGAGACAAAGGAGATTACGGTCCATCGAGTGCTTTTGCATTCGATTGCCGATAAAGATGGAAGAGTTCAGAGAGGTGACCGAATACTTAGTATCAATGGAAGAAGCACAAGAAGTCTGACGCACAGGGAAAGTTTAGCGGTGCTCAAGCAACCCCGATCAGAAGTTGTTCTTGTCATTTCGAGAGCCAAACTTGATGAAGGCGGTAAACTCCGATCTCGTACCGACAGCGTTGAGACTATCGTCGAAGGTAAGGTTTCAAATACTTCATTGGCCATGTTTAAATTTATCGAAAGGGAGGTAAAGCAGTAACTATTTAAAAAATCAGAAAGTCTGAGATTCTTCTCAAATATAGACTACATCTGTGACGTACACCCCCTCATGTAGGCAGTCCATAACATATTTTTTATCCCATTACATCATCTAATGTACTTAATATATAGCACCTGAGGACTGCTGTCATTTGGAAACTAAAAATGTACAAAATGTATGAAATTCAACTTGTTTGTTTTGAACAACAAATTAAGTATCGGAATTGATCATTAGCATTTCATTTCTATCCATTAGCGTATTGATTTTCACAGTATCTTTTTCGAATTTTTTTACTTTTTTAAACCGTCAATTCCAAATCATTCGATCGTATACGACTTCATATCAAACACATAACAAAAATGGCTCCGTTGCGACAAAAAATAGCTCTAAATTACATCGATTCAGTCGAAGAATTAGTTATATGATTTTTCCCATTTCATATTTCTGGAAAACATGGACTCTTTCAGAATATATTACATTTTGAATTTCTCGACCGCTGCTGATAATAATATTATAACTTCTCGTAAATGTCGATCACAATAGTAAACAAAAGGGATAAAAACAAAAGCAAAATATGCGTTACTACAATCTTAGTGTACGCTGAGCAATTATGAAATCTCAGATGATTTATGGCCAGAAAAAGTATATTTTACTATTGAAAAAATAAAAGGAAACAAAACCCCACCTGTTGTGCACAAATAAAACTATTAAAAAATTGCGTTTCGCATTCGGCTTGCCATGTATGTTCATCAGCAGAGCAGTGGCAGCCTAGCCCTAGACCCGATAGTAAAATAATTTAGAGACAAAAAAAGATATGTATTCAGCCATTCATTTTTTTCGGGGTTAAAAAAATGAAACGCATGAATACATTTAAGAAATAGACTTCGGGTATGAACTATCTAAAGAAAACGAACATTGTTTACTCTTACAGAATGTTTAGTTCCAATGATCCCATAATTGAATGTAATCGTTTCTTTTAGGTTAGGTTAGGTTCATGTGCTGCACTTGTCGGTAACAACTTAAAAACTACTACTTGTATTAACGTGAAGTTTTCCTGAAAACTTTAACAAACTCCTAATAAATAACTCACTCACTCGAACTTTTTCGTTTCTTAAAAGTCGCTGGAAAAAATTCATAACTTTGTTGTTTTTTAAAGATTTTTCATATTTTCTTTTCGCGTTAGACGCGGAAAGCTCTTGCGATTAATTTCGTATTTTTATCTTTACTAAATTCTCAAAGCTGAATTCACCACCGCGATTTTAAATGAAAAAATACTGAAATTTATGCATTAGATTAAAACAGCGGTTTTGACGGTTAAAAAAATATAAACGCTGGACAATTTTGTATAGAAAAAAGATGTGTTCCTAAATTTTCTACAGATACCAATTTTGACTATTTGGACAAAACTTTGCCCAACAACCGAAAAAGAATAAGATCGAATTCAGAAATTATGTTTCCAATCCGGTTTCTTGACATTTCAAATAGAGAAACGTCACAACCTGATTCGAAGTTCATCGATTTAAAACATTCACGTGGATTTCCGAATATTTTCATTCGAAAAATTAATTTTAATTCGTTAGATTTATTATGAATATATTTTATTGTAAAGAAAGAAGCAAAACAAATGTTACGTCCATGCCGGATATTGTTTACCTTTACATGTATTATTATTACTTAGTTCCGGTTAAATTGATTACAGTTCGTGTTTTCATGTTGAAAACTACTAGTCATTGTTTTTTAGGTTATGTTTATGTTCTATTATTGTATATCGGATTAGGACGAAAGAATTTCAGTAAAAATGGTCAAAAAACCGAAATAAAACGTCTTTTTTTTAAGTTTGTTGGGCCGCACCAATTTTATAAATCTAACCTCAAATTCGTAATCGACCACAAAACCTTTTTAACTTCATTTTCAGGACAATATTATACTACTAGAGATATAAATTTCTAACAAATTCTACGTATTGACGTTTCACATGAAATTTTTTAAATTTATTATTTAGAATGTGCCGTATTGGTTTTTGGAATGTTAAAATAAAATTCTGACGTATAAGTCCATCAAAAAAGGATCTTTAACAATAGACATACGTTTTGAATTTTTACTTCAATTTTTTGACCCTGAAATTATGTCTCAAATATCAATTGATAATGGGTTAATTAACTTACCAAATCACTTTATTCTCATACTAAAAATGGAAATGAAACAAAAATACTTTTAAAATTCCATAGGATTCTGTAGGATTCTAAAGACATTACTAGGTAGAAATAATACAAATTATCAAGTATCAAATTTATTATCAAAGATTTATGAATTAAATGTAACTCGTCAAGTCTGAAAATGTTTACAAAGTTGTCAAAATTCGGTCAAGGTCATCACAATTCGACGATTAAATGAATACTTTAAAACAATCCAAGACGCTTCTATATACATTTTTTTAGAATTAATCTACTAATCAGTCTTCGTTTCTCTTTATCCCTTTCCCGAATAATAAATACCAAATATTAATTGCACTAATAAATCCACACTGCGGGCACACTGTAATAAGTGGGAGCACTGTAATAAGTGGGCGCACTGTAATAGGAGTGCGAAACAAGAAGTGCAGGGCACAGACGATTTTTCTCTTGTTCAAGTTTAGAAATTTGGGCTACGATGTTATTGCAAGCATCTGAATATTGTGTAGGGTTTTGTGAAGATTGTACTTCTTTGCATTCTACTTGACCCGCATTAACCTTCTTATGTTTGCTTTCTGTAACCTTGATCTCACAAATTCTGTCGCAGAATTGTTGCCCACAAGCTATTAATTTTTTGGCTTTGAACGCTAATACGTTGGTAACTTTGCCATCATTATCTTGCTGTAAACAATTTAATTGAAATCTTCAATTATCTTATTGTTATTGTATTTTCAAATTACAAAAACAAATAAATACACCCTTTTAAAGTAAGTTACGAGATTTCAACAGATTATTTTTATTATATTAATTTAAAGATACTAACAATGTTATTATATGAAAATAAAACAATGAAAAATCCTTTCAAACAATTTTTATATAATTTAAATTAATTTAGAACTTTATGTTAATGACATAAATATATTTTAAAGTATTAATTAACGTACCATTATTGTAGTTGTAAGAATATCGTCTGAAGTGAATTCTAGTTTTTCAGAAATCCCGTTTTGTTTATGAAGATTTTCGTGAGCCTCATTTATCGCTTTCAGAGCTTCTTTTGTTACTTTCTCGGTAAAATCTGATTTTTCAATCGATTTCATGTCAACGTTTTTTATGAGTAAACTGCAAGCTACTAAAAGGCACAATGCCGAGAAACGATAATTAATTAAGGCCATTTTAAAAATTTTAAACTCTTGCGATTTACTGGTGTGTATATGTTGATGGTCAAAACTAAACTAATGTTCAGGTATGAAATTACTGTGGGTCTTATTTTGTATAGAATATAAACAACATTGGCTTTTGTTTACGTTATTCCGGTTATCAAACATAATTTCCATATAATCGATAATAACATAACATGAAATTTTATAAAATATTATAACATTGAGAAGTGTTTAAATCTAATATGAAATACTAATTATTTACTGATTATTTAATGATTTAATGATTATCCCAGCAAAAAGAAAGGAATAGCGATGCATTGAAAAATTAATTTCCTGTTAATTCCTGTTTATTCCATTAATGACGGGATTGCATGTAATTTAGCGGAATATAAAATATTTGTTTCCGTTTCTTTCCAATTCTTATGAATTCCTGGAAAATTTACATGCAACAAAAATAATTATAATTTTTCTAATTATTTATTATTACATTATGGTACATTTTGTCACATAGGAAGGAAATATTATTGCTAACACTTAGATTGTAGTCATTTTTTTGTATCACGGTGTTTTTCAAAATATTTGGCAGAATACCTGAAAAAGTTGGAATAATTTAGATTTATTAATTGAAATCTTTTAGAGTAGATTAGACTATCTTAAAGGGGTACCATTAAGTAGTAATCAAAACTAAAAAAATGTAAATTAAAAAGTTCTGACTCATTTTTTTAAATTCGGACTTCATAAAGACAATTTTAACCATTGTTTACTATATTCTAAAAGAATAAAAAACAATTAAAGAGAATTGGCCGAGAATTTTCTGCAATACGTCATTTTTCGATATTGGAATTCTCGACAAATTTCTTTGATTTTTTTTTAAGAGAACAGAAAAAATTGTTAGAATTGCCTTTATGAAACTTAAATTTTGAAAATTCGATCAGGTAATTTTTAATTTCGATTTTTTTCATTACTACTTTCTTCTAAATTGATTTAAAAGTTTCCAAAATTTGGGTGAACATAAAAACACATTTTTTTAAAATTACGGATCGATTTAAAGAAATTAAATTTAAAAAATAAATTTTTTACATTTTTTATTCCAACACCACTGACTTCCGCGTCAAAAGTTACTCAAGAACGAATTTCTTTGACCCATTAAAATTCGTTAAATTAATTTAAACCTTCAAAAAAAGTTTGGTGAACAGAAAGTATTTTTGAAATAATTACGCATGGATTTTAAAAAATTCCATTTCTTTTCAAGGAAAAAATTGTTTCGGGTCAAAACATTTTTTTACAATTTTTCTTATATTATCTTTGAATTCCTCGTCAAAAATTACTGAAGAACCAACTTTTTGGTATTTTTTTAACGATTGTTTCATTTAAATATTTTACCTCCATTCAAAATCATTTACGTCCTAACAATTAACTATCCATTCAAATTCATTCGTGGCAAATATAACTATTTTTCTCTTGAAATTCATTCAACTTGCAATTGTTCTATTCGCACTTTTCAATTGAAATTCATTCAACGAAATCATTTCTTCATTCCACTATTTTCCCATTCAAAATCATTATATCGAACAACTTTTTATGAGCTATTAACCATTTGAAATCATTGAAACACATTTTCTCATTGAAATTCATTGCGGAAGCTAAGAAAACGAATTCAGAAGTGATACAGTCAATGAATTTCAATGGAGTCGTTCGTTTTTTTACAAAAAAGTATACGAAAAATCTATGTACGATTTAGTACGAAATAAGTCTGTTTCTTTCCCGCTCTTACATTTACGAATGCGAGTGTACACGATATTATACGCGATACATAAACCCACATAACCTCAAAGAAACGATTACTTTGGATTACCGAATGATTTGAACTCAAAACTCGAAAACAGAACATTTCTTCGAGAATTATGAAATACGGAAAACGATATAATCAATTCATCGATTAAATTCACAGAATTTAAAGCTATTTTAAGCCGCAACAAATCAATTTTTGGAATACGTTAAACACGGTATCGCATAAGATCGAATGAATTGAATTCTGGAATTACAGGTCTTATAAAATAGTATGAATTCGAATAAGAATCACGGATAATCGATACGTCACTAGAAAGGAACAAAATGCAAAATATCGATTCCGTATACTTTCTGGTTTATTGTGTCGTTAATTCTTTTCAATTTCTCTCAATTCCTTTCTGTTTGCTGGGATATGCAAAGATCGTAGAATATTTGCTGCTTTACATTACGCTTAAAAATGTTAGTTAATGAAACAATGAAACAATATGCATATCTTATATAATAAGACACTCAAAGAGATGAAATCGATAAATTTACGAATAAATTAAATATAATTACCTTATATAATTCGATGTTGCATTTAGAAAACTGCAAAAATTGATGCTTCGTTCTTCTTTCTTTTCATACTATATTTTATAGGAGTACCTATCATCTTAATTAGAATATGTTTTTACTATTATATACTTGTAATTATAGATTACGAATAATTTTAGGGCTCGAAATAAATGGCGTGTCGGAGAGCATAGCATGGGGACCATCTTCTGCTGTGTGTATGTACAAAGATGGCGCAGGTCTTGGTTTTAGTCTCGAAGGAGGCAGAGACAGCCCGCTCGGTGATAGACCTCTCGTCATCAAAAAGATATTTACAGGTAAACTATTTTCTTACAAGTCAATATCAATAAAAATAATCCTTACAACCCCTGCAAACACGGAAAGTAACAATTATGTAATATTTACGAAATGGTGACATTGTTACATAAATGTTACATAGTTGTTACATAACTGTTATTTTTGTGTTTGCAGGGACATTGTTAAAAGGTTAGGAAAAGACAAAATATACAATGTAATGCTCATAGATAAATAATATATAAATAATTGTGATTTAAAGGAGGAGCCGCTGAAAAATCTGGTGCTTTACAAGCTGGTGATCAACTACTTGAAGTAAACCACACAGACGTCACGAGAATGTCAAGGATTGAAGCGTGGTCCCTGATGAAGAAACTGCCCAACGGGGAAGTGAATCTCCTAGTCAGGCACCCAGCCACAAAGTCGTCGTGAATCGTAGTCAATTTTATAAAATAAACGAACAAATCTTCCGAAGAAGTTGCACCTTCTTCACTATAAGACTATGATACTAAAATGTGTATCGCTTCAAAGAGGACAGGGTATTTTACCCTCAACCGTGCCTCCAAGTTGCTTACTATGACAATGCCATATTACGATTTTGCTTTTTGAAACCTGCGTAATTCACCGGCAGTGCAATATAAACTTGACGAGGTCAAAAGTACGTAAGAAACTATGTTGACCTTACTGGAAAGAACGACGCGATAGATCCAGAAGTTTTTACGATGTACCATAATGTGTAAATCAACGAAAGACGTATTTAAAAATATATTTTTGTTCCCCAGAAGCTACTCTTTCGAGCCAATAATCATTGCTAATCAAACTATTAATAAAATATTTTAGCTTTCCGTACTAATATTCCGCTGTAAGCGTAGAGAAGCCCCTGTACATAGATTGTATGAATGCGAGTATGACTCCGTATATGTTCGGTTAATGTTTGATAAAGTAGAAAGAAGAAAACGAAAAGAGAAATAGACGGAAGAATGAAAAGAGCAGCGAGATATATTTAATATAAAAATGTTAATAATGTAGGAAATTATATTATTATTGGAGTATTTAAATTTAAATTGTCGTTTACAGAACTTTTCAAATCCGTCTTTGTTAAAAATCGTGCTGTGATAAATGTGTGTGAAGAATATTCGGCGGGAGGTTTAACGAATAACCCGTTAGTTAATTATTTTTTGCTAACAATCGAGCAATCGTAAATTCTTTAACTGCGCAGAGCGCTCGCTGCCCACTGTTACGTGTGCTTCTTCTATTTTAATTGTTTTTTCTACGTGTTGTTGATTTGTAAAATGAAATACTTTTCGATGTAGCCACTGACAACAATAAATGATATTGTACTCGAGTAAACTAAGTTTCAAAGATTGTATATTTAATTTATCGAAAACCTTAACTACGTTTGTCGTTTATTCAAATAGAGGCGTGTGTATTTTAAGATTTTATTATAACAACTAACTTGTATATGTACATAAAGAAAATGATTCATTGTATTTTTTCTTTTTTCATTCCAGTCTGCTCTTTTATTAATACCAATACATACGTTTTTGTACTCGATCTTCTTTGATACCCATTTTGTCCATGATGTCCATTTCGAACGTTTTCAAAGCAGGCTGAAAAAAGTATCATTGTTGGATTTGTAATCTTTGAATCTGATTCAACTTCCAAAAAAATGTAATCGACACACTGTGAGAGAATTCTGGTTAAAAGTCACAGCGGGATATACTTGCAATAGCGCAAATGTGCCATACTGGTATTAAAAATGACCAACTGGCATTGAAAATTTGATATACTTATATTGAAAAACCCCATACTTTAAGCTAATTTTCAATACTAGCATGGCTCTTTTGCGCATATTGTAAGTATATCCCGCTGGAACTTCACAGTGTGGGACTTTTAACCCATTAAGGTAGCTAGACCCCAACTGTGCAAGTCAAAAACGATGTAAAGTATAAAAACATAACCTCAACACCAATATGTAAAATCTAATTATAAATAAATAATTAGTCTTATGTCATTCAAATATCAAATACATACTAAATTAAATTAATGGAAAGAAAAAATTAACCTAGTGAATTACGTAGTACAGAAATAGTGGCAACGTCGCATTTTATCAGCAAAGCGCGATTTAAATACAGGTATGTACATACAGTACTCCGCTGTGGATCGAAACAGAGTTCGTTTTCGTATTTTATTTAATGTGGTCGTATACAGAAAACGAAAACGTCTGCATATCTATTACATATTTTATGAATACGCGTATGTGTATTTTATTTATATTACGTTATCTACAGTGGTTTTCATGCTAAACTCATCAATAAAAGTACGTATGTATATTCAAATACTCGCGCGCAAAAACAAAGAATGATCTCATAAATGTGACGTTGCCGTCTATTATGTATCGTATGACAAATCCCGAGAAATTTCTGAAGTTGGATTTTTTATCAAGTCGAACTTTTTTATTAAACGGTCAATGTTTACGACTTTCAAATATGTGATTCCTCATTACTTCAATTACTTCAGACTAGTTTTTCGTCAAGATCTTGACAGTAGGTTTTATGCTATAAGAAAATTTGTATCGAATCGGCATTTTTTCGACAACTTTCATCATGGCTACCATACTGATCTATGTAAAAACATGCGATTTTTGATTGATTATATCGCGGGAACTAAACGGTCAAAATTGTTCAAATTTAACAGACATACGCATTGTTATTCAAATTAATTTTGCTGAAAGTTTCAAAAACTTCTTGAATCATAGGTGTTTAGGGTCTAGCTACCTTAACGCTCAGACGGACGGATTTTCAGTATAAGTTTGAACATAGTATAAATGCCTTTAGAAAAATTTGAGCTCCACTGTTTCTAACGTAAAATTGCATGCTCTCTCACAATCTTTCCATAAAATTTCGATAAAATGAACCGCAAAAAAGTTATACACGTTTGTCTGTTAAAAAAACATGGTTTTTACATTTTATTTTTCATTAAAACATCATTTTCACCTCGAAATTACGTTGGGAAACATATCTAAGTGGAAAAAATCGCGTCCATGGACCCCCAGGATTACAATGTACCATATCAGAATTCATAATTCAAGATGGTAGTTTTGAAAATGGTGCCTAGAAGCTCAAAATTCTTCTTAAAACTTAACCATTTTTTTTCTTAAAAAATATAGACTTTAGAGAAAATTTTCTAAGAACAACAATGTTTTGGAATGAGGATTTGGAAATTTTATTGAAAGAGCATACAATTTTACGTCTAAAGGCATTTATGTACAAATTATCGGTGTTCAAACTAATGCTGAAAATTCGCTCAATGACACTCGTTCGTGTCCAATTGTTTACAAGGTTTTGATTAAAATGACGTTAAGTATTACACAGGCCAACAAAATGAAGCCAATCTCTATACCCAGAAACCGAACTATACTTTTCCGACACACATTAACGCCTGAATCACACAAAATAAAACCGCGTCATTGGGCTCTCAAATTTTGATCAAATTGCTGTTAGTTTTTTATGCCATTTTCTTGATGTTTTTGAATGTGCTCTGCACGATGCAACCATTAAAAAGAGCAAAAAATGTAATCTTGTACTTTTTTTTTTACATATTTGCGTAAAAAATCGCTATTTTCATACGACTTATTTTTTAGAAAACGGCCGTTTCTAACCAGGAAAGTTTCTTTATGCAACCAACGGCTACAAACGTGTTATTAATACTTGTACTTAACCCCTTCGCTGCGGCGAGAATTTCACAAAAAGTGCCCAAAATGCGGGGAAAAAAATTTGGTTAGATTTTACTGTAACTTGGTGTATAGGGGTTTCTTGGGACGCCGATTACGAATTTGAAGTCAGATTTCAAAAATTTAAAATGGAGGATTCAATATTGCGGGCAAATTTTCTAAATACCAATCATTTCCCCTGACACTTGTTACTCAGAGGTTTTCGGGGTCGCTGATTACGAATCTGAAGTTACATTTTTATAAAATTCAAAATGGCGGTTTCAATATGGCGGACATCATATTAAAATTCGAACTGATTATGAATCTTATATCAGTTTTTGCATTACAATATTACTGCAATTTGTTATTCATATGTAAATAATGCTGCTCGTGGCAGGTTGGCAATAGAAACACTCTCGTGATTATTTATAGAATATTTATACCGAATTTTGTATTTTTATCAAAAACTTCTTCGATTCTGCAGCTACAAATCTATATTTTTAGTTTTTGTAGATATTTTATAGAGTTTATTATCTATCCAGATTATTCCGTGTAAATTTCAAAATTTTGTTAAGTACTCCTGAGTTATCGTGTTACATGTGGGAAAAAACACTGATTTCTAGAGTTCAATATGTTACAGTTTTTATTTTAAAAACAATTTTAAACAAAAATGTACAAAAACAGAAAAAAATTGCACTTTGAAGACCTTTCTCCAACCTCTTCGTAGTAAAGTGTGTAAGTACATATTGTATATTAAAGTTTACGGGGAAAGGCTAACATTAACTCGCGGTATTGGATCCGCCATTTTGAATTTTCAAAATATATCATCAGATTTGTAATCGGCGTCCGCGAAAACCCCTGAGTAGCAAGTTTCAAACGATTTCATTAATTTTTAATGCATAAATTGACCTAATACGGCGACATAGCTCATGACAAAGATTTTTACAAAATCGTAAAAACAACATATTTTAAGAGTTTGTATCGTTTTTTTGACAACATGTTTTTGAAAAAGGACAACGGTATGTTGTTCGGTATACCTTAGGCTGGCTAGAAATTTTCAAGTTTTCAAATTAGATATATTATTGACTTCATTAGACTAATTTATGTCATGACAAAGATTTGCATTTTTGCCGCAGTCAGAGAAAAGTCCTAAATGACAAAGATCTTTGTCATCCGCAGCGAAGGGATTAAAAAATGTCAGGATAGCTGTAAAAAATTTTTGTCTGCAAATACGAGCCTCTCAAAGTCCATAACATCGGTAATTTACGTGTTCTACTCATATTTTAACAGAATGGTTTACTTTATTTTATTCCCTTGACGCTCGATAACTTGTTAAATCGTAAATAACAAAAATCGAGATTTTTTACGTAAATTTGCAAAAAAAAAGTACAAGATGACATTTTTCGCATTTTTAAATAGTTGCATCGTGTAGAGCAAACCCAAAAACACCAAGAAAATGTAGTGGCGTATAAATATAGTCGCGAAAATGTAACAGCGATTTGATTCGAATTTGAGAGCCCAAGGTCGCGGTTCAATTAACCTTTTGAAGCACACATTTTTCTTTACGCTGATTCCAAATATGACCTCAGTTTTGCAAAATTCAAAATTGCGGATCCAAGATGGCGGACCGTATTAGGAAAAAGTTGCTTGATCGAGATGAAACTGCGTATACATGAGAGTTGTCGGAATAGCTGATTACGAATATGTTCTCAAATGTTCAATATTCAAAATGGTGGATCCAAGTTGGCGGACAAAATTAGAGAAATGTTGCTTGATTTGAATCTGTCATCTCAGTTTTCAAAATTCAAAACGTATTACATATACATATTTCGGGGCCACAAAATCTCAGAATAAAAGTTTCCAGGCATAAATACATGTTATTTTTAAAATTCTTGTACTGCCATTTTGAATTTTGGAACTGTGACCCTGGATTCGTCATCAGCGACCATAAAAACCCCTTAGTGAAAATGGCCATGAAAATCGAAACTGAAATAAGCTGGAAAACGCTTTTTTTCTTGAAAAAGTACATTTTTTTAGTGTTTGTTTATTTATAACTATTTTACAACAAATGAAATTTGAATATTAGTGGTATGATATTGTAGACAAATACCTTAGCTTCTAGAAAAACCAACTAATATTTTTAAATACGTCAAAATTTAATTTTTATAAATGAAATTATCTGATATAAAAGGTGGATTTTCGCCTTTTGCACTTTAAGGGTAGAATATCTCAAAATTTTGACGTCATAGCGCAATAATACGACGAGATTTTGACTCAGCACATCGAAAACAGTCGAAAAATATACTCAGGTTTCTGATGAATGCAGTTTAATCTAGTTTTTGTCAAATTGCGAAAAAAAAGATATTCCGCTAGAAAAACTTACTGAAAATGGGCAAAAACTTTGTTTTTTTGCACTTTTAGGTTAGGATATTTCAACGTCTTGACGTAATAGAACAATTTTTGGCAAGAAATTTGGTCTCAGTTTTGTTAGTTATTTTCATGTAATTGCACATTTATTTAACCATTTGAAGCACGGTGTCCTTTCTGTACAACACCTTTTTGTAATTCATTTTTTTTTTTATTTTTCAGTAGATTTAAATTGAATTTTAGTGCAAATTTCTTCCGTTCTTCGGTAATATGTTTTTAAATGTAAACAAATTAATATTTATTATGAATTATTGTGTTAAATTGTTTATAATGACGAACAAAGTATAAAAATTACGTATTTTTTCACAAAGAATCTATGCTAAAAAGAAACCGTGGTTGAAATAAGACGAAACTGGGTACCCGGGGTTTTTCGGGGTCACTGATTACGAATCTGGCATCAGATTTTCAAAATTAAAAATGACGGATCCAAGATGGCCGACCGAAATGTAAAAATTTACTTGATCGAGGTGAAACTCGGTACTCGGAGGTTTTCGACGTTGCTGATTACGAATCTGGCCATAGATTTTCAACATTCAAAATAGCGGATCCAAGATGGCCGACCAAAATGCAAAAATTTACTTGATCAAAGTGAAACGAGGTACTCGCGGGTTTTCGAGCGAATTCAACATGACGGTCCGAAATGTAAAAAGTTATTTGATCGAAATCAAACTGAATTCTGAATAATGTTACATTTTAAAGATAAAATTTAGTAGATTCGTCAAGCGGTCGCGAATGCTGAAATTTCATAGTTCGTCTTTTACGATCTCGGAATTCGTTATTTTGAAATTTGAAAATCTAAGATGAGATTCGTAATCTATGATCCTGAAAACTCTCGAGTACTTACATAGTTTCATCTCGTTGAAATACATTTTCACATTTCGGTCGGCCATATTGAACCCGTCATTTTGAATTTTGAAAATCTAAGATTAGATTCGTAATCAGCAACCTCGAAAACCCCCGAGTACCCATTTTCACTTCAATCAAGTAAATTTTTTTATTTTTGTCGGCCATCTTGGATCCGCCATCTTGAATTTTGAAAATTTGAGGTCAGATTCGTGATCAGCGACCTCGAAAACCCTCGAGTAACAAGTTTTAGCTATTTACCGTGCAAATAAAAATGTATGCTTCAAAGGGTTAATGTATGAAAATCATAATTGTTCCCTGGCAAAAACTTTGATAACTCGATGAAAAAAAATCGTATCTGAATTACTAAAAAAGTATTTTAAAGCTAACAAATAGCACCTTAATATTATCCATGCCAAATTGCAAAGAATATTTTTGTTCAGCAACAAAAACTTACTGAATATGAGCAAAAACAGTGTTTTTTGCATTTTTAGGTTAGGATATCTTAGAAAATTTGGATTCAGCGCAACAAAAACCTTCAGAAAAGTATAGTTCGATTTCTGGGTATCAATTTTGTTGACCTGTGTTATTTAAATCTTATATGTACATAACTGACAAAGATTTTACGTTTTAAGGTTATGTTATAATTTAATAACAGAAAATATCAAGATAATATTTGAATTCATCTAACATATGTCTTCTCCTTAAATTATAGAATTTGTTTGTAAACTTATGTGTAACACTTTTAAAATGCTTCAGTTTGAAAATAATTTTCTGAATTTTAAATTTGAACGTGTAAATTAAACATTCTTTTATTTTTTCATACATTCTGCTCTAATCTGTTGGAATATTTGTTGAGTTTTTGCAATGCAAGTTACAATTCAAGTGTAACTTTTTTTAGGTTATGTTGCGGTCTTCGATTCTATATATCTCGTAAAAACCAACTAAACTATTTTAACATTGAAAATCTTTATAAATCTTTAGAATTATTCAAAAGAGATTCTCGATAATGCATTTTAGTACTTTCAAATATATAAAATACTTCTAATCACAAAAATTCAACAATGTATATCACAATTGTGCAGAAGTTATTTACAGAAGATTTTTCTAATAAATAAATTCTATAATATATATACATGAAATATTATTATATAGCTTTTAATGACTTACTCGAAAAGTAACAGTTTCAACGTCTCGAACTTTAGTATCTTTTGAACCTTCATTATATGTGCTTGGCTTCTTGTAATCAACTGTTTCATTTGCTGAATGTGGAATTGGGATTAACCTTCCAGATCGAAGGGAAACACGGACTCGATTACCAAATTCGTCGAATCGCCATACAATTTTTGTTCCTTTCCTATTTCAAATAATTAGTATCATGTCAACATTATTAAATATAAATACAATTTATAAAGTTAAACGTTTCATCAAACATTTCACTTACAAATCAGTAGGGTCGACAAGTAATACATCCTCAGTAACCAACAATGGCTGTTCCACCTGTTGCGCTATACCGGGAAAATCTTTTGTTCGTCCCATCAGCTCTATTTTACAATTAAGTCCTTCTACGATAATCCAGTTTCTTTCTTGAATGATGTCTCTAACAAGTCCTTGCTTGCCTTTATCTTTTCCATTCTGAATTTCGACCTACAAATAGTTTATGGATTTTCTACATTATTTATTTATTTAACACGGGTGTAAACGCCTAACATACAAAATATAGGATATTGTGATAGTATATACATTGGCAATAATAATAAAATATAAAAGTTTATTAATCGAGAAATAATAACGTAGAAATATATATTAAATGATCAAATTAAGGAAAACTAATAATACGATAATAGTCTTTTGCAAAGACTAGCAAAACCCTGATTCATATCCAAAGATGTGATATTCCGAGGCAATAGATTCCACTTATGTGTTAGGCGGTATACATTAGATTAAAAACTTCTATTTATTTTGCACGATCTTTCATATAATGCCTGGAAATTATTACCAGAATATAAAACGTGTCTATAACGGAACAAACCAGAGATTTGGGAATCATGTTCTAATCCAGACAATACTTTACGAACTAATATCACATCGTTTAGATCATTTATTTACTTATTTATTAAATCAACGGGATTTACCCTTTACAAAATAATATACATACAGTCATTATCTATAACTGCCTAATTATATGAAAATAATATAGCTTTTATATTACTTAAATAAGTGTAGTAAGAATTTTCGGTAAGATTAATTTGAGATGCCAATGAATTTGCTAAGGTACATAATCTGTAACTCGGTGAACTTCTACCATAATTTGATCACGAAACTCAAAAGAAAAATATCAGGATTTCTTGTATTACAAATGTTATTAAACCAACTTAATTTTTATAACATATACCTGCAATAAATTTCAGAGTATTAACCTATATAATAAGCACAAATCATTAACTTGAAAAACTGATTTCAAACAATATAAGTTTAGTTTAGCTGAAATTAACATATAATCGTGTGATCTTGGATGAATTAGCTCCCCAAGTTTGAAAGCAGCATAACGGAAAAATTTATGTTGAACTATAGGACGATTGAGTGTTACGTAAAGTTTTTAAAATTCACTGTGTTACGCTTGAAAAAGCCAAGAAGTTTAGTGGTTTTGTTCGCAATGATGTTGACGTGCGACTTAAACGATAATTTATCGTCGAAAAAAAACTTCCAGGTCCTTTATAGTGATTACTCCATTAAGGCGAAAGCCAAGAAGAGAATAATCAAAATTTTACATGACAATGTCCTTCTGCAGAAGTAAACAGGCTCTAGGTTGACAAAAATTAACAATTTTTTATATTTTTTGTACAAATACACATAAATGAATAGGTTGTAAACCATTCACATATAGAAACCGATGTTTCGATAATTAGTAAAAATTATATTTATATGTGCACGAAATGTGTACATTGTCAAGAGTAAGATACGCTGACATTCGAATATGAACATTAAATTTAATTGTGAATTTAACCAAAAATCCTCAACAATAATAATAACATTGTAAAAAGAGGAAAGGATATAACTAAAAAGTTATATAAAAATAACGTAGTGTATCAAATTGTAATGATTGCAAAGCATCTTACGTTGTCGAAATAAAACTTCAATTAACCACAAGAATTAACAAACACAAAAATAACATCAATTGGTGGTCACAAAAAAGAAATGTCATTTCGGAACTTCGCCTCAAGACAGGACATGAATTGAACTGGAGAAAATAAATATTCTCGATGAAGAACCGTGATGGTACCGACAAATCATTTCCGAAATGTCACATATTTATCTACAAACTATGGGACTTAACAAGAAAGAAGATTCTCAAAGACTACAGAAACATATATTAAATTACTAAACTGCTTTAAAATTTCTTAAATTTGTTTAGTTTGCTTTTCACTATATGGGCAAATCTGCGAAACCTTTAAATTTTGTGTCACTGTGTATTTTTGAGCATTTTTATTTTATTTTTCTGCGTTTAAACTGGTCAACATTGTAAAAGTACGAAATTCATACCTTTGAAACTGAAAAATATGTCAAAAACGCCTAAAATAAAGTGTCCCTACAGTAATTTTTATTCACGTTTGGTCCTGTAGCGATTTCAGCGTTTCTTTAATCTGTCTAGATTTTTTACATGTACTAATAGACAAAAAAAACAGAATTTGCACCCTTATAGAGCTATGTGCCCTTTTCAGAAAGGCTGAAAAGAATGCCTTTAAAATGTGTCCCTCGTTTTAAAAAAAAAAACAATTTTAGTTTATTTTTCACCGATTGCACGTGCAGCATATCTTTAATCGTTACGAGTCAAAAGTAATAATTTTGTACACAGAAAAAGGAGGAAATCCAGACGTCATTTAAGAATGTGCTCACAAGAGAAGTCAAAAAAATATATGCTTGAAGTTAAAAAGCACTTGTGTAACTGATTAAAATAATAAACAATGGCACACTGTCAATTGAAAAAGAACAATATTTGCAACATGCGTGATCGTTTGAAAAGCGCAAAATAGAAGTAACATCAAAACACTAACATCTAATAATGTTTTCAACCCTTTGTATCACAATGGTAAATAACGTTTTCTTTGATTTTTCATTATTAAAATTCCAGTTAACGCATTCATGTCAATTTTTTACGATTTTCTGTAAGTTTAGTGATAAAATAACATATATAAATGGCTAAGAAGACATTATTGTTTATTGTTTAAGTAGTATAAATAAAAAAATATGAAAAAATTCGGGTTTTTTCGAAGAAATTCATTATTGGTAATGTTTTTCGTGACAATTGCTTCAAATTTTTAACTCGAGGGTTTTAGGGTTCTCTGATTACCAGAAGATGCAAAAAGTTTGCACGTTCATGTAATCACTTTTCCTTAGAACCGCACAGCTGGTCTGTTGATAAGGATACTTACAAAAATAGAAAAACAATAAAGAAAAAGTCTAAACCTACCAGTAATAAAAAAAACTCCTATAATTGTTAAAACTCGACCAGCCCGGAAATGTACTAAAATGTAATTATGTAATAAATTTCTATCTAAAAACATGATATTTATTGTATTTTATTCAACGTATATATTTCAGTACTTTTTAATTATAAATTTTACATTCGAATTGATAATCGCATGTAGCAATTTCTCAAATGAAAGCACTTTCTTGATGTGCAGTGTTCAGATTTTCGAAATTCAATATGGCGGCTACAAAATAGTAAATTTTAAGAGTTAAGATCACTAACATAAAAATTCTCAGATGATAATTTTCACTCTTCAGCGTTGCTTAAAAAATGAAGCACACTGCGTCATTTGTTACCTCTTAATCTATATGACAACATATAAAAATTCCAATAATGTGCTTAACACATAAAATTTTTTTGATTTTATGACTCAAAATTCAAAGGTTTCGCGGATTTGCCCATATTCAATTTCTAATGCTATCGGTTGTTTCATACGAATTCACTAATTTTAATTTGAATGTCAGTAATATCTTACTCTTGACGATGCGTACATGTCATGCACATATAAATATAATTTTTACTAATTATCGGTACGTTGGTTTCTATGTAAATTGTTTATAACTTATTAATTTATGTATTTATTCGTTCACAAAATTGTTAATATTTTTATTTAATAAATTTCAGCTTGATAATGATGACATAATTCGTCTAAAGGTTGCAAAAAATAATTTCAAAGTTTTTTAATTTCTTGACTTTTTAAGATTTCTTGTTAGATTCTTTCATTCTGTTTAACCCATTAGGTCCCAGAAGGACGAATATTTTTTGAACATTTCAGATGTAAGTTGTGAAGGGTTATCAACGTTAAAAAAATGTTGGACTTATCATTTCTAACTTAAAATTGATCGTACTTTCTGATTCTGACCTTAAAATTTTGAAAAAATACGATGCAAAAAAAATACAATCGATTATTTAACAAAAAGTTGGATTATTTCACGGTAATTTTTTTTTCGATCAATAATTTCGCGACGAAATTGGGTGAGGAGGTCACTATAATGTGAAAATCTCTCGGCCTCGGACCCTAAACTTCAAAATGTACGAGCGCCAAAATAAAATTTCAAAATGGCGTTACCCAATATGGCGGCTTGAAGTCGAAAATTTAATGACATTTTCGATTTTGCAATGTTTAACGTGCTAAATTGATAAATTCTTACTGAAAATATGTTTATTAAAAGTTATTTGTGTCGCTAATCACTAATCTGATGTCCAATTTGCGAAATTCAAAATGGCGGATCCAATACGGCGGACGAAAATTTTCGAAACGTTTCGATTTTTATGAAAATCGGTATACCGGGGTTTGTACGATCGCTGATCACGAATCTGATGCCAAATTTACGAAATTCAAAATGGCGGATTCAATATGGCGGATGAAAATTTTCGAAACGTTTCGATTTTTATGAAAATACTCGTAGATTTTGAAGTTTAGGGTCCGAGGCCGAAAGATTTTCACATTATAGTGACCTCCTCACCCAATTTCGGCGCGAAATTGTTGATCGAAAAAAAAATTACCGTGAAATAATCCGACTTTTTGTTTAATAATCGATTGTATCTCTTTTGGATCGTATTTTTTCAAAATTTTAAGGCCAGAATCGGAAAGTACGATCAATTTTACGTTAGAAATGATAAGTCCAAAATTTGTTCAACGTTGATAACCCTTCACAACTTACAGCCGAAATGTTCAAAAAATATTCGTACTTCTGGGACTTAATGGGTTAACTTATTAACGTTAGACCAGGGCCCTTACTGACTTTTTTGTATGAAATTTTGTGCTCTACAAAAAAGGTTCAGTATATTTTCAGTGTATCTTGCACTGTTTTCGATACGGAAGACTTAAAATAAAAAAAGTAACGATTTTATTACTTTTAGAAACATTTACGGATCATTACATAAATCTTTTATGTATTCCAAGAATTGCCTTAAATGCGTTATATTATAGTATATATATTAGCTTATTATATGCGTCATTAATTATCGCGATTGAACAAAAGTTACTTAATTTAAGATTGTTTATTATGTATAAACTCACCGTTCAACACTATAATTGTTGATTGATTTTAAGTATATAATGTATTATCATTGTAAAGTTTTTGTCTAAGAAACTTTTGCTGCATGACAATAATAAATATTATCTATCTTCTAGAGATTATGAATATTCTGAAAGATGTAATAAAACTATAGCTGTCCATAAATTTTCCTTTCTTAACAATTTCGTGTTAATCAACATTTTATGTTTGTTAGAACTCGTACAGGGTGATGCAAAAACTGTCGAAAATTTGTTTCCGTGCAGTAAAAATGTAGAAGTTTAAATTTTGTATAAATAGACAATTTTCATTTATGTAACTTTTTCTTTCTAAAGCATATTTCTTTTTCTTACTAATATTAGACATTTATATAATGAATCGCAATAGAACATATTTATCATACTTGTATATTATTGGACATAAATATGACATATTCAAATTTGTAAGGAAGTAACATTATTTTAATTCAATGACAAATATAATGTGTATTTATATTTTTCATTAAACTTTTTAAATAATTCCAAATCTTTAAAATAATTTTAGTTACCAAGACTGAAGCAAATAACAAAATTGATTAGAAGCTAAGAAAATGAATTTTATCATTGACTTGGTTCACCATCTTTAATTTATTTTAATGATTAATATTTTTCACCAAGGGATAAATTCTTTAATTTATTTTTGTATTTAAATAATTAAAATTATTAGTCAATCCAAAATACCTATTAATTTTGCATTTGTTTGAAAGATATTATTAGAAGTATTTGATTTTTATAATTACAATAAAAGTTTCAAACGTTTATTCACATCCAAACTAAATTATTCAAGTATTAATTACGAGTGAAATTCTTAAATTTACTTGTCTATAATTAATTGTAAGGAAGCAATTGTGGTTTCATTGAACTTACTCGGTCACCTCGAAAGTACTGCCATTCTAGAATCGGTTCAACGTGAACGAATGCATGGTCTACTCCAACAGCGTTTTGTAGTTTAAATTCATTTGTCCATGGTCTACACTCGTTAAAATGAAACCTCTGACGTTGATGAATTCGATTCAAATATTGAGGGCCGCTTGGTGTTCTGTAGTAGATCTGTTACAAATATATTGATAAGTTTAATATAATATTTTCTAAATTTTGAAATGTTCAGTAAGTGTACCTGTTCCGAAGCTCTTTTGATATATCTATCTGGTAAATTGGCATACTTTTTAGACAAAGGCTTAATTAATTTCAAGATATCAAAATTTTTGTACACGTTCCTCATATTGGCTTATGAAATTTTTGAACTAGCAAATTAAACTCAAAAGTTTAAAACAAACATTTAATTGACATACAATTCTCTGCATAACCTAAAATAGATAGAGAGAGAGAAAATATGCGGTATGTGGAGGTGCGCATGTGTGAAATAATGATATACCGGTTGCCGGTAATACAGATTTCAGGATCTCTGTCGGTAATATGAAGGGTCGGTAATGTACACATATGTATATTATAAGATCGCGCATAGAGCACACAAAACTTTTGATTTTCGGATCTTCTATGAATTTATTGCTCATTGTTTGTTCATTTTGGCGCCTTTTTGCTTTTATAATGAGTAATCGTTATTTACGGAGAAATAAAAAAAAGTTTTTATCCAAATGTTCAAAGCCGAATAATTTAACTTGTTTGCTCATAGTTTCTCACTCAATATAAATAAGCCAATGAATTTACAAAATTCTATATTTTTATAACTAAAAACTAATCAGAGTTGTGCAGTGTAGCCATTGAGCAAAACGAGTTGGACGTTAAAAACCGTATAAATTGGCATTTTCCGCATTTTTGGGACCATAACAAAAGATATATATTCATTGTAGGTCAAAATGATTCCGAGATCAATTATAGGGCGTGAAAAAAACGTTAAAATGAGCCTTCATTCATTGAAATAACTTAAAAGCTACCGGAGTTATAAAAAAAATGATTTTTGTTCTCAAATTCAAAGACTCGTCATTCAAATTGTACACATCGGATCGAAATTCGGTATTAAACTTTTTTTGCACAGAATGTTGTCAAGATCAGACAAGATTCATCCCCTTCAATACAATATCCCCTGACGAGATATTCACATCGCCCGAAATAATGCATTTCCGCCCGTGATATACACGATACTTTTTGTCACACCTGTACATGAAACGCGCCACCTTAGAGGGCCGCGCATGCGCAGTTACATCTTCTTCTGTAAACGCTAACTTTCCGTTACCTCTGCGATACTACGGAAAGTTTTTTGGGCAGGTGCAATCGGTGCAACCAAAATAACTTCTTCGTATTTGTAATTTTGAATTTGAAAATGTAGAGTTTGTGAGACGTTAAGTTTTCAAATATTGAGTTTGAATGTTGAAATTGCAAATGTCAACATTTATAAATGTTGATTCGACCTGATACCATCGTTGGGTGTATATTAAATTGGATATATTGTCGCAGATTACGATTGTCAAAATTAAAATGTATAATCCTATATGGTTGCCAAGAAATTAAAAAATATTTTAGGTTGTCATAAAACTTAGCGCATTAGGGTTTCTAGTGTGATGATTTCGAATTTTCAATCATTTTTAAAACCTGTAACTGGTGGTGGCTTTTATTAAAATTCATTACTCAAGGCAGTTGAATTCGTATTATTTTAATTTTTATATTTTAGCTGGTTTTATCTTTTACTAACTTTATTACACATTACCCATTCGTAAGCTATAATAAACGAATGGAACAGTTCAAAAAACGAAAAAGAAATTAGAAAATGTAAACGCAAAAATTAAGAAAATTCTCGCACTTAGTCGAGGTAAATGAAAATCACTTATTTCTGAAAATTCTCAGTTAGTTTTCAATTAATACCTTAGGTATTTTCTAGGAAATTGTTTATAGTGATCAGAATTGCCCTTATAGAGCCCGATTTTCAAAATGTGATTCAGACCCCCTTAAGGGGGTTAAAGTGGTCCGCCGGTAAGGTAGGAAGTTTCACGAAAAAATCTAAATTAAAAAAGACAGAATAAAATTTTCAAAATTCGAGCTCTCTGTAAAAGCAATTCTAATTACTATAGATGGTTTCCTAGAAAATATCAAAGACATAAACTTTGAAAACAATGTATATTAAACGAAATTTCCCATTTCTACCTCTAGGAAAACAAATTAAATGAAAATAAATAAACAAAAGAAATCGATAAAATAATACAAAAATATACCATATAATACAATGCAACAAAAATGAAAGATTATAAATGAAATAATAATAGGTAACATTATTGTTATTAGACTTGTCTAATTTGTCGGCAGCTGATTGTGAATTTGATGTACAAATTTCAAATTTCAAAACAAGGGATAAATATAGCGAATAGAAAAATTAAAAATTAATCAGATTTGCTTGAAACTCGTTACGGGGCACGGTGTGGGGTTCGGGGTCGCCGATTACGAATCTGCCGGCAGATTTCAATAAGTAAAAATGGCGAATCCAATATGGTGGAGGCGAAAAATTCACCATTTATAAAATTTTTAATTATTTCGTTCGCCATATAAAAGTTTGAAATGTGACTTTAGAATCGTAATCAATGACACCGAAACCCCTCACCATACCAAGTATAGTAAAAATTGAATCGGTAGAAATAAATCGGGCGTTAAGGAGGTTCTAAAGTCGTCCACTGATCAGGTAGGGAATTTCACTAAAAACGTAAATTAAAGATAGCGGTATAAAATTTTGAATATTCGGGCTCTGTAAAGGCAATACTAATTACTATACACAGTTTCAGACAAAGACATTAATTCAGAATTGACCGAGAATTTTCGGAAATAAGTGAGTTTTTCTTTTCCAAGAATTTTATTTTCACTAATAATGTCATTGATAAATTTGCTTCCGAAATAAGAAACTTTATTTTTTTAATCATCCAGTAAAATTTATGTTTTAACGTTTCGGCTGGCCTACGGTCGGGCTAAAAAAATCATGAATTGGATTTTTGTGGCCATTAGTACTACCAGGCTAGGGAATCCTTCGCCACTGTACTAAGATTTGTACTGTACGGAGCTGCTTCTGCACCTATCAATCTAAGAAAGTCAGTCTCAGACTGTGTGTGAGAAAACGCTCTAGGAGAAGACAGCAAAACTACGATGCTTTCTTCGCGACTTACTCCCGCCTAAGTTATACTTTTTAGACTAGGACTCTCCCGAACTTTTTTGTAGGACATTTCCTCCTCTACGAAAAAGGTTAAGTAAATTTTTGCTCTGTCTTGCATCTTTTTCGATACGGTCGATATTCGATCGGCAATATACTGTGTGAAATAAATTTGCCAGGCTTGGACCGATGTTCGGTCCCGCATGTTTCCATCGATGGGCCGAGATTTGGCACTATCATTTTGCCAGACTTGGTCCGATACTCGGGCCCAATATTGGGCCGATGCTGGGACGACGATCGGGAGAAATGCCAATGAGATCAATTTGCCAGGCCTGGCCCGATGCTGGATCACGATTGTTTCTATCACTGGTCCATGGTTTGGTACCACACATTTTCCAGCAAGTTTGGTAATTAGTCATTTACCAGGACTAGCTTCGGGCCAGCTTCGAACAGACACAGGGCCGAGGCTTGGCATTACTACGGATGAAATAAATTTGACAGGGCTGGACCGATCCTTGAGCCAATCTGTAGCCATCGATGTGACGATGTTTGGCAATTAGTCCGTTACCAGGCCTGGCCCGAGGCTCGGGCCAGCTGTGGGCCAAGGCTGGGACAAGGCTCGGCTATATTATGGATCAGATAAATTTGCCAGGCCTGACCCGAGGTTCGAACCAGCTGTGGGCCGACGCTGGACCGAGACTCGGCATTACTTTGGATGAAATAAATTTTACACTACTGGCCCGAGTCTTGGGCCAGTTTTGTGCCGAAGTTTGGCCATTTGTCGATGGTAACATCGGCTACCGGTGCTGGGCCAGCACTGGGCCAGTGTAATTGCCGGTGTTGGGCCAGCATCGGCAGCCGACGCTTGGCTGCCAGCACTGGGCCAAGACTTGGCCGTTTGTGCAGCATCGGCAATTCGCACATGGGAACCCATGTGCGAATTAACGTTGGCACCCGTAGTCAAACAGTTGGTTGAAGGTTGGCCGAGCTACCTTTTCCCATAGTCGGCTCCCAGAGTATCACCAACTTGCAGCCGCAGTCAGCACAACTTTGGAGCGTGTATACCCCGACGATCGGGCAAACTCATAAAAATCGTTCGCAACACAGTAAAGCCGATTATTGGTCTCACTTTGGTCCATATTCGACTTGTTGGTTGGTTAATATATACAAATAGATTTAAATTATACAATTCAGAATTATTAACCCCACTTTTCCCCTCAACTGGCCCTATCATTGGGCCTTTTATCGTAATTTATTTTTATGCGAGTACCACCGACTGTTGGCCCAGTTCTGTCCCCAGACTTACCCGACCGTCAGTTTCATTTTATAAAAACGGATTACAGGTTAGTTGCACCAAATGTTGGCTGCACATTGTTTCCCAAAGTTGGTCCAACCGTGGCAACCAAGGTAGTGCCAACCATAGAAAATAAAGTTGGTCAAATGAAATTTGTGGTTATCATTTCGTTGGTTAGGCCAATTACGGTTACCGAGGCCGGACCAATGATGCCGTAGGCGGCCCTACGAAAATTAGCGCCAACCGAAAATTCGCACATGGGAATAGTCATAAGCGGTTTAAACCAGTTTTTATGTCATTATCGTTGACTTTAGGAAGAAAATGCATACAACCTTTTTTGTAGAGAATTTCATGCTCAATCTTTTTTGTTTGTAACCTTTTTGAATAAAATTTGTATTTTTCAAAATAAATGCAAAAAACTACGAAGAAACTTATTTGGGGCTAATGTTTGTTAGTAATGGACGGATGGATCTGCGCCAAAATCTAATCAGATCTAAGTTATGCCAAGAGGCGTATTTTTAAAAAAATGTATGTCAATACGCTTATCCGTTCGCGAGTTATCGCGAGACAAAAAAAACGGGACGTACGGACGTACGTAGAAGATCACGGACACAAATTTTGTTATTGTTGATTTGGGCTCCTAAGGGTCTGAAACGTCGACATTTGATGAAAAACTATAGGGTCATTTTTATGCCCGAAGTGACCAAATTCAATACTTCGTCCAGACTTGGTATGGGACGAAGTAATTTCTTTTCTTTTAATTAATATTGAATAAATATAAATAGGAATCAGCGTTTCTTGGTAACCGAGAATAATGTAACTAAGTTTTTTTATAAAACTTTAAGATGATCTTATTTTGGCCTACATTTTAAATACAGATTTGTGTTTGTGGAGTAACCATCACTAATTTAATAAATGAAACATCGACTTACTGTTTATTTATGTTTCATATGACCATCTGGAAGGGTACATGTCAAAAAACCGAATTTCAAAAATCCGAAACATTGAAAAATCAACATTTAAAAAGCTGACATTGTTGTTTTCATGAATATTACAGCTTTATGACTCATTGGCTTTTTTACAGTCATCGTTTTTTGGAGTGTCGGCTTTTTAAATGTCGGTTTTCATTGTTTCGCATTTTTGAAATTTGTTTTTTTGACATGTGCCCCACCTACAAAATAAAATGTTCACAAATAATAACGGAACGTCTTTGAACCACCTCAAGAACGTTCTAGGAACGTCTTAACCCATTAACGCACAAGGGCCACTCCTTCTTGCGTCAATTTCAGTCCAGTATTTCGTATCAAAATTGAAGTTAACAAAAATTGAGAGGTACATAGCCTACTATTTTCGTGGTCGCTCTTCAAGATTCCGAGGTCAAAATTGAGTTTCATCCATCGGGAATTCCAATATAGTACCGAATTTGGAAACAATATCCAGAGAATTGGGAAATATTTATTCTTACCAATTTTTTTCGAGCCCTTACAATATTGGGATTCTATTGAAACTCTGAATAAAGGTGAACAAAATACTTCAATTTTAAAGAAAAATTTTACTTTTGTACCGTTCATCATTCTAACGACCTCAAAATGGCCGCAACAATGAAAATTTCTTTAAAATTTTCTGGACGCCCTAACTCAAAACTACGAGCTTTATTTAAAAAAATGATAAGAATGAAAAGTTCTTAGAATTTACCGAGAAATATCACAGAATTGTTTTAGATTTTTTTACGATATTTGGGGATTTTTAAACAAAATTTTTTCCAAATTGTAATTTGTTTACGAAAAATTATGAAAAAAAATTTACTGTATTCTGTAATGATTTCTAAGAATTTTTGTTCTTTGCAATTTTTTCCAAATGTTGACAGTTTTCGAGAAAAAAATTCTAAGCTATAATATTTCAAATTCGTTTTCTCAAAAACTATCAACTTTCGGAAAAAAATACAAAGGAGAACAAACTCTTAGAATTCATGAGAGAATACACTAAACTTTTTTTTGAATTTTCGAAAATAAATTACAATTTTGAACAAATTTAACAAAAAAAATTCATCAGAAAAATCTTAAAAAATTCTGTTATATTTCTCGATGAATTCTGAGTACTTTTCATTACTATTTTATTAAAAAAGATCGTAGTTTTTGAGTTAGAACGTCCAGAAAATTTCAAAGAAATTTTCATTGTTGCGGCCATTTTGAGGTCTTTAGAATGATGTAGGGTATCAAAGTAAAATTTTTCCTTAAAACTGAAGTATTTTGTTCACCTTTGTTCAGAGTTTCAATAGAATCCCAATATTCTAAGGGCTCGAAAAAAATTGGTAAGAATAAAAATTTTCCAATTTTTCGGACATTTTTTTTCAAACTCGGCGCCATATTGGAATTCCTAATGGCTGAAACTCAATTTTGACCTCGGAATCTTGAAGAGCGACCTAGAAAACAGTAGGATATGTATTTCTTAATTTTGGTTAACTTCTATTTTAATACAAAATACTCGATTGAAATAGAAGGAAGAAAAAGTGTCCTTGGGCGTTAATGGGTTAACCTTTTTATATGGCGTCCTGTTTTTCTCAAGGCGGGAAATTCAAATCTCAAATTATTCCCTAATATTCTTTCCTTCATTTTGACGGATTCCTATTGTATTTTTTATTCTATAAATATCGAAATTTTCCGGAAATATTTTAAAACGTTTTCAAAAATTGGAATTTTAACCCATTAAGTCCCAAAACGGCAAAATTTGTATCTTACGTTTGAGCTCAGGAAACTTTGTGAAAAAGTAAGAAAATCTTTTGGAAAATATCCAACCCTACTATTTTCGGGTACGCTCTAGACGATAAAATAGTTTAAAATTTTCAAAACTTAGATTTTCAAGTCTTGATTAAGAATTTTTAAAAAAAATATGATTTTTTTATGAACAATTTTTATTTTATCCAAAATTTGAGTGGGAAGGAAATTTTGTTTATTGTCGCAAATATGCAAAAAATTGTATAAAACATCTAAACTTTTCAACCAGCTTTGGTTTTTTGGCGGCCAAAAAACGAAAGCTAAAAATCAAACTTTTATTTTGGTACTTGTTTTGACGTTTTTTTCATTGGAATCGTGTAAATTATTCAATTATTTCAGTAAAAATATACTTAAATATAATATTATTTCTAAAAATAACTATAAAAAATATATGAAAAATAATGTTTTTACGATTTTAAAAAAATAAAAAAAGAAGTCACTTGAATTCATCGACCTCCACGCGGTAAGTGTCGGGCATCGTTGTTCAAGAAAACAAATAACGGCTAAGAGATGAAAATTAAAAAATGATTAGATTTACTTGATTCACTAAGATTTGTTCTGAAAATATCGAAATGCAAACCAATATTTCGAAAATCAACGATATTCAGATTATTACATTAATTCCTGTTCAAATAATGACGAGAAACCGTAATTAAATTACTTGTTAAAACCTTAAAAACATTATTTTTCATATTTAATCCTTTTTATAGTTATTATACAAAAATATATTATATGTAAGTACATTTTTACAAAAGTAATTGAATAATTTACACGATTCCAATGTCAAAACCGTAAAAAACAGTTGTAAAATTAAAGTTGGATGTTTTAGCTTTAGTTTTTTGGCCACCATTTTATTTAAAAAAATCGTACGATAAAAAACCAAAGCTGTTTAAAAAGTTCAGATATTTTGTGCAATTTTGTGTATATTTGCGGTAGTAAACAAAATTTTCTTCCCAGTCAAATGTTTGATTAAATAAAAATTTTTCATAAAAAAATTATATTTATTTTTTAAATTGTTAATCAACAATTGAAAATCAAAATTTTTAAATTTTTAAACCATTCTATCGTGTAGAGCGTACCCGAAAATAGTAGGTTTAGATATTTTCCAAAAGATTTTCTTACTTTTTCACAACGTTTCCTGAGCTCAAACGCAAGATACAAATTTTGCCTTTTTGGGACTTAATGGGTTAACCCGTTTCGTCCCGAAACGACAAAATTTGTTGCTGGTTTTCATCCTCCGTAAGTTTATGGATATCTTTGAGATATTGTTATAAAAGGCAGGTTTTCCATAGTTTTTGGGTATGCTCTTTTCGAATCTGAAGCCCGTTTCTCGGTGTCACTTTCCATTTTTTAAATATGACCACGTAACCGGAAGAAAACGTGGAAAAATGCGAAAACTCTTTCAGAAAACTGCAATTTTTCTTGTGAAGGAGTTCCGGAATCGTGTCAGGCTTCAGAATCCTGTGGCATAATGAGTTTTACTAAAAGTTGGTCAATATTAAGATTTAAGTTACAAAATGGCGTCCTCAAAATGGCGCTGCTCATATGGAATTTTTTGGTTATTTGGGTTTTATTAAAATATTTCTGGTATCTTGAAGCGAACTTTGATAAATATGTAGATTGCTTTTGAGTTGACTAAATACTAGTTCGTTACTAAATTTTGCAAATTCAAAATGGTGGATCCAATGTAACTTCGAAACCTTCTATATACCAAATGCCAGACAATTTTGTTAAAATTTCGGTCAGCCATATTGCATTCCCTATTTTGAATTTACAAAATTTAATAACAGATTTGTATTCATCAACCTCAAAAATAATCCACTAGAACATATTCATCAAAATACACGACAAAATACCAGAAATGTTTTAATAAAACTCAAATAAAATGAAAATCCGAATCAATAGCGCCATTGTGAGGACACTTTGTAACTTAAATCTTAATATTGACCAACTTTTAGTAAAACTCATTATGCCCCAGAATTCTGAGGCCTGACACGATTCAGGAACTCCTACGCAATAAAAATTGCAGTTTTCTGAAAAAGTTTTCGCATTTTTCCACGTTTTCTTCCATTTAAGTGGTCATATTTAAAAAATGGAAAGTGATATCGAAAAACGGACTTCGGATTCGAAAAGAGCATACCCAAAAACTATAGAAAACCTACATTTCATATCAATATCTCAAAGATATCCATAAACTTACGGAGGATGAAAACCGGCGACAAATTTTGTCGTTTTGGGACGAAACGGGTTAAAATTCCAATTTTTGAAAACGTTTTAAAAAATTTCCGGGAAAGTTCGATATTTATAGAATAAAAAATACAATAGGAATCTGTCAAAATGAAGGAAAGAAGATTAGGGAATAATTTGAGATTTGAATTTCCCGCCTTGAGAAAAAGAGGACGCCATATAAAAAAAATGGCCTTTTTTGAGGTAGGAAAGGAAAGGGGGCGCTGCAGAGCGAAAGGAGAGGAAAGACTGGCATCTCCGGTGGGCGCCATGTTCATTTGTCAACGGTCTTCGAGGAAGAGGGAAGGACGAGGAGGTGCGAAGGAGACCGCCGTTTCAGATCTCGCCCGAATCACGGTGGAGAAGGTAGTCATCGGAAAGTACGGGGAACACAGCCGCGGTCTCTCGTACTCTCTTCGTCGCGGCAATGGCGTCCGAGGAACTAAAAAGGCGAAAGCGCGAGGAATACGAGATGCAGCTGTTCGGATTTCACTCCCGCGGGGTTTTTACTGCTAGTAAGAGAGACGACGCCGTCTTTTTAACCTCTTCTGTATTTCGTTTTTTTTGTGTCTCTTGAATTTTTCCGACTTCGTTTTTCCTCCCCTCGGTTTTCAGAAAAGAAAAACTTTTGGGCGACTCTCCGCTTTCGGACGCTGGGCGAGTTTGCTCTAGTTCATGTGTTATTAAAAATCATGACTAGAGTCACACTCGTCCAATGACCGGGAGGACATCAACGCTAACCTTTTCGAAGAAGACGCTTGGACAATGACGCTGTTCCTTTGTCTCCGACGCCAAAGTCTTTTGTCTTTGTTCCTCGCATTTGGGAAAGTTGGTTCGCTCTCGGCGAAGATTCTTTAATCTTTTTCCGGGCTTGGCGTTCCTAAGTCGATTTTTTTTTCACCGGAAATCTAGAAGTTTCAATCTTACGGCTGCAAAAATCTTTTTGTCGAAATTCTTTTCGTAGTGGGGAGCGGTGATCACCTGTTGATCACCTGTTGATTCCGGATCTTTGCGCGCGGTTTTCCGACGCTTACCAAGCGTCGCTTTTCCGCATTTCGTAGTTTTCTTTTTCATGGGCGTTTTTACCGTTAGCGATCCATCGACGTACAGAAATATCGAATTTATCTTTCGATACGATAAAAATGCATTTTATCTGATTTTATTCGTTTGAATAAAAAGTCGATGGCTTCAACGGAAATTTCTCGACCCATCTTACTTTCTCACGAGAAATTCGATTCGTATTAAACTTTTTTCTTTCATAAAAGATTTTCTATGTATTTTTCATTTTAAACCAAACCTACAAAGTGGACAAAAATAGTAAATTTTTATGGTAATGAGTAAGAAATAGTTTATTTTTGAGTATTTTACATTTTTTTGTAGTTAAAATAATTATTAAAAATGATATTTAACTTCAAAATATGATAAAAAAATAATTAGAATTTTATGAATTTGATGTATTAAAGTACCAAAATCATGTTTTGAAATATAGTAAATATAGAAAAATATGAATAAAATTAATTAATCTATAGGGTTCTCGAAAAAAAACCAATTGATACCAATTAAAAATAAATTGGTGTCAATTGGCATATCATGAATTCTGTTAATTGTTTTTATTTGTATCTGGCAGGGATACTAATCGTTAATGATTTTTTTTGTTAAACAAGAAGAATTAAATATACCCTAAAAATCATTTTTAAATTAAACAAATTTGACAAGAACATTTTGAATTTAAATAATGGTTTAATTATTCAATTTACAATTCTTAGTATAGTTAGTCCTTTGACGAAAAATGTAAAATCAAAATATCAACAAATGTTACTTAAATTATGGTAATTAAATTATCATCAATGATGTCCAAATTTCTCTAGAAAATAATTCCTTCAAATTTTGGTAAATTCATTTGAAAAAATTGCAGTACTGATTACTTTTATTAATGACGATGATGATCCTATAAATCATATGAGATTTTTATAATTTCTTTAATATCTTAGAGGAATCCAGATGATTGTAATTAATTTTCTCATATTATTATTATTTCTTATAATTACATGAGAAATCACATGAAAAGTTTCCCGGATCGACTGATATTTTAAAAATCTCATATGATATTATGAACATTTTCAGCATGGATGGCGATAATTCCAGAAATACCTGAAAAAAATTAATTGTATTATTTAATGTTAAATGTACAAAATATGACAAATTTATTTAGATTATTCTTGAATGTATCACTCAGTAGAATTCATAAATAAGGAATCGAATTTTATGATGATCTGGGTCAGTCAATTACAAAAACCAAACGATGGTAGGTTTTGTATAAATTGATATATTAAAAAATCAACTAAAAACACTGTTTTTATAAGCATAAACACCTTAACTCGACGATAACAAATAACATTCGTTATATTTGTTGGATACTGTTACCTTAAATATTTTTTAAACAAATATAACGAATGTTATTTGCTATCGTCGAGTTAAGGTGTTTATGCTTATAAAAAAAGTGTTTTTATTAGATTTTTTAATAAATCAATTTATACAAAACCTACCGTCGTTTGGTTTTTGTAATTGACTAACCTAGATTATCTTAAAATTCGATTCCTTATTTACAAATTTGTTTATTTTGAGAAAATAATGGTTTTATTGTAACGTATGCTACGTTTCGACATTACGTTTTTCATTTCCTTTAGACACTTTTACATTTCGTAGCATTTTCTGAATACAGTTGAACTCGTTCAGCGTTTCCATAAAACTAACATAAAAATTTACACTATATTGGTGTAAATTGTACTCGTCAAGATCAAATTCACTGTAAATAATTACATAGACTTACAAAAAGACTGAACGAGTGCAATTATTAACAGAAAATACTAATCGTTTGTTATTACACAGTTGAATTTTAAAAATTAAGTTTCATGAATATAATGTATAATATTTATAGAATATAAATCGCATAAATAATATTCTTCTTCTTCAATAATATTCTTACTTGAATTAATAAATACTTTTAATTATTATAAATTTGTATTATTATAAGATTTTACTTATAAAAATAACCAGGGTTCGGTACACTGTAAAAAATCCGTAATGAAATAATCCGTAAGGTAATTTTATAAATAAATAATACTCTGAAACCGCTACAAGAACTTAACTTAATTAAGTTTACTTTTAACTTTTAACTGTTTAACTTTTTAAGTTTCAACTTTTAACTTGTAAGTTTTAATTTTTTGATTAGTTAACTTAAACTCTATTTCAATCAACTAAATTACGAGTTAACTTTTAACTTAACTTAGTTATTTTTTGGCACAGTTAACTTTAACTTAGTTAAAATAAAAGTTAACTTACACTGTAAAAAATCCGTAATGAAATAACCCACGTATAATTGTAATTTTACAAGCTGGTTGTAATTTCCCTACGCTTAATGTAATAAATTTACAACAAGCTTGTAAAATTTATCATTATACGAAGGTAAATTTACCACATTAAGCGTAGGGAAATTACAACCAGCTTGTAAAATTACCATTATGCGTTGGATATTTCATTACGGATTTTTTACAGTGTAAGTTAACTTTTATTTTAACTAAGTTAAGTTAAAGTTAACTGTGCAAAAAATTAACTAAGTTAAGTTAAAAGTTAAAAGTTGAAAGTTAAAAAGTTAAAAGTAAACTTAATTAAGTTAAGTTAAAAGTTAACGATCTAAAAGGTAATTAAGTTAAGTTCTTGTAGCGTTTTACTCGTTCAGCATTTCCAACTAACAAAAATTTACACTATATCGGTGTAAATCGCACTTGTCAGGATCAAATTCACTGCAAATAGTTACATGGATTCATGAAAAGACTGAACGAGTGCAATTATTACCAGAAAATACTAATCGCTTATTATTACACCGACGAATTTTAAAAATTGAGAATTTTATGAATATAATGTATAATATTTATTGAATACAAGTCGCATAAATAATATTCTTCTGTTTGCATTGTTATTATTCATCATACTCTACAACAAAGTACAAATTGTACCGGAAATAATGTAAAATGAGAAGGAAAATTGATTTAATAACTTGTATTTTATAATACTTATTATTCTCTTATTATTGTATCAAAAATGATTAATTTTGTCAACAATTCTCGAAAATAAATTCTGATGATGACCAAAACATAGGTTGAAACATTAACAAGATTTTTATTTTATTAGACCATCTATTTAACTATTCCATTTACCAAAAAACATTATTACGTTTTGTAATGTTGGTGTTCCGTATTTGTTTTTCTTAAGTGAAGAAATTCTGTTCAGTAATAATGTTTTTTGGTAAATGGAAATGGTAAATAGATGGTTTAATAAAATTAAAATCTTGTTAACGTTTCGACCTATGTTTTGGTCCTCATCAGAATTTAATTTCTAGAATCGTTGAAAATATTAATTAATTTTGTTACTATAATAAGAGAATAAGTATTATAGAATACAATTATTAAATCACTTTTCCTTGTCTTTTTACATTATTTTTGGTACAATTTGTATCTCCTTTAAAAGTACGATAAATAATAATGCAACTACCAAAGAAATCTTATGATTAATTAAATTGGTTTGTATTTATTGCAGTGATGTTATTATTATATTTATATATTTATATTTAAAATTGTTATTTTCAATACATGTTGCAATTTGCGCTACCTATTTTATTTTTATTCTTAATTTATAAAAGGCCTTTAGGCCGTAGAAAATAAAATAAATAAATATAAAATATATAAGATGTAATTAAATAATATATTCTAATATACTTAACAAATTGTTTAGTATCATTAATTTTAAAACATTACGATTTCATAAATTTATAAACGTTTAATATGATAAAACTCAACTGAAATAGAAAAACATATTTCTGTAAAAACGATTCTCTAAAAATAAACTTTGTATGTATGTAATAATTTTATTTGCAGTGGGAAAACTATCTCTTGCAGCAACTAATACAAAGATCGTAAAATAAAACTTAAAAAACTAGCTAAAATGCAAAGTAATATATAATATAACATACAATCATTCATTTCGTACATCATACAACAATAATAATATAAATAAATAACGTAAAGTACTACAATTACTAAAAGAAAAGAAAACTTTCTTAAATATAAAAATGAAGATTCGTAAAAGAAATCTTTAAAACTACAATTAGTATTTTAGTTAAAATCTAACATATCGCATATACGTAAATGCAAAGTTCGTATTATATATAATTTTTATTTTAATTTATTGTAGTAAACGGGTATAAATGCTTGATTAACAAATAAATAAATAAATATAACAAATCGCTCAATGGAAATAACAAATATAGGAATAATAATTTTCTAAACATAAATCTACAAGATAGAAATTTGTAACAAAGTATAAAATATAAAAAGAAAAATTTATAAAAATAGATACTACATTGTTCGAGTTAATCGTAATATAGTAATGTGGACTCTCTACATAAGTTAATAAATCTAGGAACGGATTCAACTTTTCTTAATTCATTTGATAATTCTGAGATCGAGTCAAACAAAAAACAGTTGAATAGAAGCATTTATTGGTTGTACAAGTTCGCTCAACCAAAGGTTGTTGATTTCTACAAGATCTGCTCAAAATTCTTTATGAAAATAAACCCATGAGATGAAATAAAATTATTCATTCCATAAATTTAAAATAATCATATCCGAAAATATTAAATTACATTTTAAAAACACATTAACGTAATTCGTTAAAAAAATATGTTTGTCTATATTGAATATCTTTAAAATTTAAATACTTATTTTATATTCATACAACCCAGAAGTTATATCATAACGTTTGAAAACATTTTTCCAATAAATTAAAATTATTTTAAATTGTAAAGACGATTTTATGAATGAACATATTCCGTTTTCGTTTATCATAAAGCATTTACACAATTGTTAAATGAATCTTGTTTTTTTTGCAGTACAAGACAGAATACTCGAGAATGTGGATTACGAGTGTAACAAATTGGCTGCTTCGATCGAAAAAAAATGCAAATTGGATACAGATGGATTAGTCGTATTAGAAAACAATACGTCCGATTTGAAAAGTGCCTATCGAGAAAATATGAAGCCTTATCTTAAAAACATAGAGGTAATTTAAAATTATAATTCTATAATCAAGTTTTATACAACTTATTAGATTTATACAAGTTTTGATAGTATTTTTATTCAAATTGTTAGTATAATTATTTACATTTTTAAAATTCTTGTTCTGCCACGTTTGCTGTATGCTTCCCAAATTTGGTCTCCTTATGTTGGCTATCACATCGCTAAACTTGAAAAAATTCAAAGGAAATTCCTTAGACACTTGTCATTAAAAACCGATAAACCTATATCAGTAGATTTAATCATGACTTTGGTGAATGGTCGAGATATTTTGGGTTACCTACAATAAAATCTCTCCATACTGTTAATGATTTAACGTTTATATTTAGCATTTTACTGGGTTGTATTAAATCAGATACCATACTTTCTCAACTACGTTATCGTGAACTTATATACACCTGCAGAAATTATCGTCCACTGCTTTAAAGAAGTTATATGAATAATGCGCGTTTTCATGCAACTCTACCTCGTCTTATTAGATTATGGAATACTATTAGTTGTGATCTGAACACTTCTGATTCGTTTGCTGGGTTTGTTACCAGTTGTAGGCAATCTCAACTTCATTTCTATGATCCTTGATCTTTTGAATCTTAAATCTAGTCTTCGCCAATGATTAGTATTATAATATTATTATGTAAGTTGTTTAACACAACGTTTCTTTTCATTATTTAGTTTTGTAAGTTTATTCATATTAAGTTTTTCTATTAAAATTCTTCGATTCGTTTATGCGACAATATTTTGTTTTCATTGTATAACGGCAATAATGCCTGTAATTTAATAAATAAATAAATAAATAATTGAATAAATATTAGATAGTTACGACAAATAATATCGTTGTTCTTCTGTTTGGACCTCCTTTACTCAATACGGCATAAAAACTCTCGAATCAGTACACCGTTTCATCCATTCACCTGTTTTAAAATAGGTTTCTCTATGTCACCTTTCGAACAAGACTATTCCAGTCCTGCGAGGTTCCTTAATCTTCTGACTATTAAGTCTATACAAGTGTAGATCTATCCTTAGATTTTAAAATTATCGAAGGTCTAACTTGCAGTAAATTCCTCCTGCATTTTTGTTTACGTAATTCGTGTCATATTTTGGAAAATACTTATAAAACTAATTACGGATTTTATTCATGGCTTGCTCGTGTTAAATGTTCTTGAAACGATCTTCCTATGGATGTACAATCACTAAATTCTTTTGGAATTTTGAAAAAGAGCGCTATGGATATTTGCTGATGTTTTTGACTAACTTACTACTTTATTAACCCTGTGTTATATGTACTATTTTATCGTCTGAATAATTAATGTATATTTTTTATATTTATTTAAATTGGAAAGGCCATTCTGACCGTTGAATTCAACAAATACAAATACAAATATGAGAAAAACCATATAATCTTTTTCGAAGTTTGTTACGCTGAATCATTTAAATCGCATTGGGTTAATTACTTTCTGTTGCTTCTTTAAAAATATTGTATATCATTTTTATTAACATCGGAATATAATTATATGCAATTTAAATGTTATAAAACTTTTTTATGTAGGGGAGAGTCCGGTAGCCCGACCACCCAGTAGCCCCAACCACTAATTAGTTCTAAGAATGTAAAGATAGATTTTGGCGAATTTTATCATTTTTTTATGGTACACTACACAAAACTGTAAATTTGAGAATAGGAAGCTATTTGTCTTTACTTTAATGGTATAGCATAAGTTTTTATTCTTCAAACTCATAAAAATGAACATTTAAAAAAAAATAGGTAAGTTTCGCAGTTAATATTTATTATCATATAATAAATAAGCTAATTATCGTTGTGTCTATACAAACATTCATCCCTCAGCTTTCGATTTAGGCTATAAAAACTTTATTTTTTATGTCTCATTTGTTTATAATAACAATTTCAAGGCTCATACACACTTTCCGGTACCCCCGACCACTTAGAGTCTGGTAGTCCCGACCGGTAAAAATATTACTTTTCTAACAATTTTAAAAGCTAAGTTGACTTCGGTAATGAATTTAAGCTTAAATGTAATTTGTTTTTTCGTTTATTCTTCATAAAAATCCTCTCGCGAACAGACTGACACAACTACACGTCATATGCTGGCTTTGTGAAGTGATTTATAGCTTTATTTGAGAAATAATTATTATTATTAATTTTTATAAAATTTTTATAAAATCTATAAATTATTGTTATTAATTCTAATAACAGTAATATATATTACCAGATCTTGAGTACGTAGTATTCTACGTTACATTTTTAAAAAATAAAGCTATTTTTTAATAATAATTTTATTTTTCAATAATAATAATAGTAGTAACTATTTAATAATAAAGAGACGAGCCGAACACTCGGAAATTTTAATGGACAATGTCATTTACGAAACTGCGAAGGCAAAAGAGCAAGAAAAAATTATGTTTATGTTCAATACTTTAAAAATGTCAGCAAAAAACTTTTTTAACGATATGTTTATTACATTGCTTACTACAATTATTTTAAGTTATATTAAACAATGGGGCATGTAAATATTATTTTATTTTGAATAAAAATCCATTATAAGTACTTAATAATGCATTTTTACTATATACAAGTTAATTTATTCAGTGGTTGAGGCTACTGGGCAAGTAAAGTGGCGTAACCAATTTTATGAAGAACGAAAAGGATGCAATTCTTGAACAGATTCGCTATTTTGTCTTCAAATTTTCCACGGATGCATAAAATATGATACAAATATTATTTTTAATACTTTCTCTTGTTGAAGTCGCAAAGAATAAGTTATAAGGGAAAAACCTTAGGCGGTCAGGGCTACCGGACTCTCCTCTAATTATTTATTTATTTATTTATTTATTATAAAACGAACGGGCAAAATTGCCCTTAGAGGAAATTACATAGCATGTGGAGGATCACTTCACCATATAACATATAAATAAACAAATTACAATTAATTAACATATTTCAGAAATAATTCGCGACATTTAGTATGAAATAAAGAGAAGTTATTAGTGTCGATAGCATAATGAGAAATTCCGTTCCATTGTCTAGTCAGTCTAGGAATCAGCGAGTTGAAATAAAAATTTGATTTCGAGGTTTTTTCTAAAAGAGGTCTATAAAATCGATGTGCATAAAATGCACCACGAAATACAAAGGAATTTTTCAATTCTGTAATGGAAAATCCATCGTGCAGTATATTTCTAATGAGCAATTAGAAATCCTAGTGTACTGTAAGACTTATTAGCAACATATTTGACATGTTCGTTAAAGGACAGACGTGGGTCAAACAATACCCCCAGATCTTTTATAATAAATGTTTGTTCTAAATCTGAATTAAGCAATGAATACGGGAAGTTTAAACAGCATTCGTGTTTAGAAAAACGCATAATTTTAGTTTTATAAGAATTAATTAATAAATTATTGTCTGTACACCACTCGGAAATACTATTAAGATCACCCTGTAAACACAAAGCATCGAGTGGAGTTTCCACTACACGATAGATCTTCATATCATCTGCATACAATAAAACCTTTGAATTCGAAATGCAATTTACAATATCATTAATAAAAATATTAAATAATAGAGGACCTAAATGAGATCCCTGAGGAACTCCTGACATTACTGAGAATGGAAGTGAATAATTTCCCTTAATACGGACAATTTGTGACCGCTTACGTAGGTAGGAGTCAAACCATCGAAGAAGGGAGCCACCTATACCAACATTACGTAGCTTTGCAACTAAAATGTCATAGTTTACTGAATCGAAGGCTTTTGAAAAATCCAAATATATAGCATCAACTTGATTACCAGCTTCTAAAGTCTCACTGATATAAGCACTATAAATCAATAAATTTGTTACAGTAGATCTTCCCTTAACAAAACCATGTTGATATTTAGTGATAATGCCAAAAAAATAATCACATAATTTATTATATACAATTGCATCAAACATTTCAGGAATCACACTAATAATAGAAATAGGACGATAATTTTCAATATTATGTTTATTACCTGATTTGAAAATGGGAGTAATATAAGAGATCTTCCATAGATCTGGAAAAATGCCTGCTGATAGTGAGTTATTAAATAATATTGTTAATGGAGTGGCAAGGGAAGATATACAGGATCTAATTACAATTGACGGTAACAAATGAGGCCCGCTACTGAAACATGGTTTCAGTCTCGATACCTCAGACTTAATGTCGTCCTCAGAAATGAACATATTTTCCCAAATTGTATTAGTTGGCAACATATACGGAACCTTTGATTTATAATTGTTGTAAACTGATTTAAAGTGATCAGCAAACAAATTTGCAATAGAAGCACTGTCACTGACATGTGAGTTGCCCAGAAACATATTAGATGGAAATTCATTATCGCTCCTTAAATTATTTATATATGTTCAGAACGATCTCATGTCCCTACGTGAGTAGCGTTCGACTTTTTTAATATAAGAGTCATAGCATTGACGTGATACTCTTATACATTTTGCCCTTAACTTTTTGAATACTATATAGTCTTCCAACTGGTTAGACTCCTTCCAACGCTTATGCGCAATCTTTTTAGAACTAATCAGACAGGAAAGCTCATAGTTATGCCAACGAGGTCTAGAATGACATTTACATTCAATTCTAACAATCACAGCAAATTATTATTGTTGGCATATGTACATTTACTTCATAATTATCTCTTGAATTACAAGTTATAACCATAATGAAAAGATTGATAATGTTCATTTTACCTAAAAAAATTAAATTAACTTATCGAAGTAATACGTACAATTTCGCATACAATTTTTAATAAAATATTCATTTTATGCACCAATTATACCAAGTTTATCTTATAATATTGTTACTACAGAATTAATAGGGTTCAGAATTATCAATTTATCATTGATTTTACTTGTAAAAATAACCATAAATTCATTTTTTAATAACACGTTTTTTTTATTTATGTTAGTTATTGTGACACTTTAGACTATTTTGTATTCAAATAAAAAGGAGTTCAATACTATAGTTTCGTAGAGATTAGCAACTGTGTGCCTTGATAGGATAATTCCTCAACAGTATGCACTGTAAAAAATCGTAATGAAATTGCTCATGTATAACAGTAATTTTACAAGCTCGTTGGAAATTTACTACATTAAGCTTAGGAAAATTACAATGAGTTTTGTAAAATTATCGTTATATGTGGGCAATTTCATTACGAATTTATTACAGTGTGGGTTCATAGGCGGATGATCAACTGTGACAAATCTTTTGGCATATTGTAACTTCGTGTCTTCTGCAATGGACAATATGTGTTAGGTAGATACAATTTACCAATATTTCGCTAAGGCATTTGACACCGTTGATCTTGGTTTACTAATAAAAAATTAAATTTAGGATCAATGGATCATTAAGATGGATTTCATTATATTTACGCACCCGCTGGCAGGCTGCACGTTTGAAAGGATCTGAATCCTAGTTCGTAAAGGTTACCTCCAGTGTCCCTCAAGGATCGCACTAAGTTTACCACATTAAGCGTAGGGAAATTACAACGAGCTTGTAAAATTACCATTATACGTGGGTTATTTTATTACGGATTTTTTACAGTGTAGGATTAAGAATTCACAGTTTTTAATATATGCAGATGATATAAAGATATATGCCTCAGTAAATACTCCACTTGATTCTTCTAAGCTATAGCGTGATGAAAATTCAGTTCTTGATTGGTTTGAAGAAGACTTATGTTAAACATTAACAAATGTACATAAATAAATTCTGATCTTCAATTAATCTTTGATAATAGTTTCAAGTTTAGCTAACATATTCGAATAGTTAATAAAGGTTTCTCCATTTTAGGTTTTCTTAAACTTTCAATGGCTAATTTTTCCTCTATTCCTGTTATCATAAATCTACAAATCGCTTGTTTTACCTATTTTGACGTACGGTTCAGTTATATGGCAATCATTTCTCATTAAAAATGTGAATCAACTTGAAAAGGTTCAGTACCGATTCTTAAGATACTTGGCCTACAAGACCACGATTATTCTGCAACATCTTCCACATTTCAAATACCTATAATCTCTTCTGTACACCATATTATTGATTTACTGTTTTTTCGTAATATTATAACACAGACAATTAAATCTGATCAGATATCTTCCATATTTTCCAATCGTGTTCAATCATATACCTTACTATATTAGTGAAAAGAATAGCAATTCACGTTGCGGCTTTCATTCTTGTGTAATAAGACTTCGTCGCGAGTGGAATAGTGTTCCGAATGATATAAAAAATATTTCTGGCTTTCTTTCGTTTAAAGATAGTTTACGGCATTTATTATATATTTATTACTGAGTCATGGAATAAGATTTATCATATTGTTATTTTATTAGCTTTTTCTCAAATTTGCGCTATGTAACTACTATCCCAGTAAACGAGAAAAGATTGAAAAGTATTAAAAAGGGATCAATTGGGATTAAAATGAGACTACTTTTAATTCATTTTGTTCAAAAAAGGGATTAGAGTGGTTTTGAATTCTAGTAAATTCCAAAGTAGGTATATAAATTGAAATGATTGAATCCCTGTGAATCCACCTCGAATAATCGTTGTGAAAATCAATCCCCTTGAATGCCATAACTGGGATTGAAAAACATATGTTTCAATTCCTGTGAATTCCACATCTGTCTGTATCGTTTAAATACCATTTCTGGAATTAAAAATTCCTTTCTTGTATCTCCTTGAATACCACTTATTACCAATATTTGAAAGAATCCCATTTAATACAAGATATGGGATTTAAGATTATATTCTTTGAATACCGTCGAATACTATCGATTACCAATCCCAGTAAACGAAAAAAGATTGAAAGGTATTAGAAGGGGATTAATGGAATTAAAATTTGATTGTTTTTATCTCATTTCGTTCAAAAAAGGTATTGGAATGATTTTTAATCCTAATAAAACCCGAATTATGAAAATAATTTTGACTTATTGAATCCCCTCAAATGCTGTTTTACAAAAGGCCATCAGAATTCCAGCAAATACAAGATTTGGAATTAAAAAATATCTCATTGAATCCCTTCAAATTCCTCCCATCAAAAAATACCATTCAATACCAAATATGGCATAAAAGAATTTATTACTGAATCCCTTCAAAATCTATCAATTACCACTTCAAAATTAATTCCACCGTATTCCATATTTGGAATTTAATCTCATTTTAATGAATTCCCTTGAATGACCATGGCCCTAAATTAATTTTGAATTCCAGCCCAGAATTGCAAAATATTTAATTATGGATCCTTTTGGATACCAACGATTCCAGACATTAAAACTTATCCCAACGGATACCAAATTTGGAATTGTGTTCAAATGAATACTGAATTTACTATTATGATAAAATTATTAAAAACATAAATAATGATCATTGAATAGATGCACGAGTTCATAAAATTATATGTAAATTAACTTTTGTTTCATATAACAAAAATTTGAAACAACATATTTTCGAGCGCGAAACAAAAATTTAAAAAAATGTTTTATGTATTTATGTTATTTTATATACACGCAGAAAAAGACCAATTCTTTGTTTCGATTGTTTTTAAAGTAAATAATTCAGTGAAATTTTGCTGTGAATTGTGGTATTTAATGTATTTTAGCCTGCCCGAATACGTTATTATATAAACATGTAGAAAAATAATCTACTTTCTGTTTCAACTATTCGTTATTTTTTTATTATTTCGCAAAAGTGAGTGTGGCCGAGTGTGGTTGCGCTTTGAACTTGCTGCGCAGAGGACCGTGGTTCGATTCTCGGTCGAAGCGAATCTGCTTTCTTTTTTTAATTTATTGATTTGGGATTATGTGAGATTAAAAAAGATAGAATTGTTTTAATTTCAATACCAACAAAAAAGGGATTAAAAATTTTGAATCACTTTTAATCTTTTTTCGTTTACTGGACTATCTTGAGATGTCCAGTGTAGCATAGCTTTGAGTCAATATATATATTGAATAAATTGTAATTTTTTTAGGAAATCGTGAGTAAGTTCATTTGCATTCCAAAACATGTTTTATTGGAAGGTGACGAATGCCAGACTACCCAGTATACTGAAGATGAGTACAATGAAATGGAAAATGAATTGAAAGATCTTCAACAGAGAATAAAACAGGTAATTGAACAATTTCTGGTTATTAAGAAGATGCAATTTGTTCTAATTCTTTTTTATTCTAATATTCTCAATATTTTAGTTATTAGTTTATTTCTCCATCTAACGATACTGATTTCCATAGGCTACATTATTTAATGCGGCTCTAACAAATGAACTTGAAATATTGGATGAAGCAAAAAGTACAGAAGATGAAGTGGAAAGAATATGCAGTGTAATTGAGAATGCAATAGAAATTCCTGAACTGGATGCAAGAGCTGTGGTGGCAGTCGAGAGTCTTAAAGAACTGAAGGGAAAGGTGGATGCTAAAGCACCAATAACGCAGAAAGATATTTATAATTCACAGGTTACTTCCAGTTTGAAAGAATTCGAATTTGACCTATGACAATCGTAGTCGAATAGACCTACTTTTAATCATGCAACTACCCATTTTTGTTTAAGTACACATAATTGTAAGTTTTGTACTCGTCGATATTTATTATGTTGAACTCGGTATTGTTGCACAAATCATTGTATTAAAAACTATGTCTTGAATGACTTAAGTGAGAACTAATACGTACATGGAGCTTAGAATGTCAGTGTTAGATGCTAACTTATCAAAGTTTACAAAGAATTATCTATCTTAATTAATCAAACGAATTAAATTACGATTAAGCTTGGTATTTTCAATGAAAACGAATAATGCGAGGGGATATTGTCCACCTATAATGTAATCAAATTCCAAACTGTAAAATTAATAAAATTTATGTATATATTTGTTGAAATTACATCAAATTGGTACTAGTCGTATTAGTTCCCCCTTAATAACGTAATATCACTATTCCATCAGTGCTTGTTGTTGCACTAGTGAATACCATCAATTGTAAACGTTTGCAAATAATTTAATTTAAAATTTGTATTAATTGTATATAGACGTCAATAGTTTACAGAAATTGTAAATATGGATTATAAAGTGTGAAATGGATGTTTTGAAGTTTTATATAAAAAATGTTTGAGAATAAAACTGCATTTGGATTATTTTTATTACACATGATTAATTCCTTACAACCTATACAGGGTGATCGGCCAACCATTACCCAGCGGCTAACTCTAGATTCTACAGATAATTCTGAACAACTTTTTCCTCTAAAAAAATGTTCGGGAAGGTAGAGTTTTTAAGTTATTCAACACTAAAATTTAGGTGAAAAAATCACATTTGTTGAAATATCTCGACTCGGTTTGAAGGTACCTTAACGAACCGGAGCTCATTTTAAAGATATTTTCAAGCTATATAAGTTGTATCTGTTGATTTTTGACCTGCAATGAATATTTCTCTTGTTATAGCCATAAAAACGGGGGTAAATACCGATTTTTCAGGTTTTTCGCGTCTAACTCGTTTGGACACATAGCTATCGAAATATCACACTGGAAAAAGTTGTAGGCCTTGAAAACACAAACATTTTTTGTCCTCTAATACGATGCGATTAAATTAAAACTGAACCCTATTTGTACTCGTTTTCATAACATTTTGTTATTAATATCGATTTATTTGTCGAACTGTATTTTGTCAACTTTACGAGGCTCTTGTAGGGTTCAGTTTTAATTTAATCGCATCGTATTAGAGGACAAAAAATTGTTGTTTTTTCAAGGCCTACAACTTTTCCTAGTGTGATATTTCGATAGCTATGTGTCCAAACGAGTTAGACGCGAAAAACCTGAAAAATCGGTATTTACCCCCGTTTTTATGGCTATAACAAGAGAAATATTCATTGCAGGTCAAAAATCAACAGATACAACTTATATAGCTTGAAAATATCTTTAAAATGAGCTCCGGTTCGTTAAGGTACCTTCAAACCGAGGTCGAGATATTTCAACAAATGTGATTTTTTCACCTAAATTTTAGTGTTGAATAACTTAAAAACTCTACCTTCCCGAACATTTTTTTAGAGGAAAAAGTTGTTCAGAATTATCTGTAGAATATAGAGTTAGCCGCTGGGTAATGGTTGGCCGATCACCCTGTGTATATCAAAGTAGGAAAACGTTTTGGCTGTTTGTTCGGTCATTTTAATTAATTTGTTCCCAGCAAACACGAAAGTAATAACTATGTAACATTTATGTAACAATGCAACCATTACGTAAATGTTACATAATTGTGACTTTCTGTGTTTGCAGGGTTGGAACATTGTGCACTGAAAAAATTTTAGTGTCCCTGCAAACACAAAAGTAACAGTTATGAAACAACTGTGTAACATTTATGTAACAATGTAACCATTACGTAAATGTTACATAACTGTTACTTTCTGTGTTTGCAGGGGTAAAATTACTATGGCAATAGGTAATCGGAAAGACCCACTCTGAACGAAAGGAAACCCATAGGAAGATTGTAAAATTACAATGCTCTTGTAAATTTACCACGTCTAGCGTAGTAAAATTACGATTTTCAAAGTAGTAAAATTACAGAGTGGGTCTTGTGGATTACCTACTCTGAATGGAGTCATTTTACGATTTTGTTGTAAAATTACTACAATATTGGTAAAATTCTTAGTGGAATTGTAATTTTACAATTCTGTAAGTAATTTTACGCAATCATTTTTTATAGTGTGGGAAAAAGCGGAGATATCTGCTATTATGTAATCTTGGAAGTTCGAATTACTTTAAATTACATTTGTGTGGCAAGTGACTGTCGTAGTTGCAGGTTTATAGAATATTACGTCAGTTTTGCTTTCTGCAAATTCGACAGTTTAGGAAATTTTAAAATTCATTATAATTCAAATTCTTTGCAGAGATGCATATAAGTTCTAATATGATATTTCATATTTTATGTTAAACATTTATTATTACAGTAGGACCTCTCTTATTCGAAGCTCTCTTATTCTAATTGCCTTATGAACTGCAATTATGTAAAAGGGATTATTGTCCTATTGTCGTTAATTTAATAAAATAAAATAAAAACAATATTTTACTTATTCTCTCAGGTAAAAATTAAGTGATTGGAATTGAAATAATTTATTTAAAATTTTGTTGAAAACTTTTTACCTGTACTTGTAGAAGAAAACGACTTCGTTGAAAGTTTTCGATGCCTTTTGCAACACACTCTTATCTTAACAAAAATCATTAAAACTTAATTTTCAACTTTTTTTTTTATAATTTTGAAGTATTTTTGTCTTTTGATAACGAATATGATAATAAAAATTAACGATTGAACATATTGAAACAAAGACGCTTGTTGGTTTCTTGATATTATTATAGAAAATAGAACTCTGGCGGGCAAAATTTTCAAACGAAAAAGATAACTTTTATCTTTATGAAACTAATCGACTTGGTTAATGAAATTTAATAAAAGTTTCTTTTCCACATCTTCGCGTTCGAAGTTAGCGGTTGATGTGCATATTATATCCATTATTAATTTGTGTTTCTGCATGGTTGGTAATAATATAGGATTTAAGTTACCGACAGTCGATAAGTGGCGTTAAGTATGTATAGATTTACCGAAGCGCGGAGATACGTTCATTACAAAGTTCGGATTGTGGCGCCACTGTTCTTTTCCACAAGTGCACAAAAGAGAGTGTGCTTCGAACATGAAGTAAGAGTATCTCTTACTTCATGGTTTCGAAGTTATGTATTTAAACTTGGTAAACCTTTTGTGCTAGGTCATTTTAACATCATCAAATTTTATCATCATATTCGTAATCAGGAGGCAAAAATACATTAAAATGACCTAGTATGGAATTTTTATTCGATGTTGTCCTTTTTGTAAAGGTTTACCTTAAACTTATATAAGAATTCTATTTCACTTTACGAAATTGAATGATGGAATATGATTTAATAAAACCTCGAGTTTCTTTGTCCCTGGCATAGATATGATAGGTGGAGATCAGCAGAGGTTCTCTGCGCGGATTAACGGCCGTGGATGCAAATACTAATTACAGTAGGCCCCGCCCTAAGTTATACTGTCCAAAGCACTGATCTCTATTATGCACTCGATGGGATACGAGGGTCAAAATCTGTGACGCGGTGAAACTTCGCGAACATCCAATCACAATGAAGTATATTCAGGAGTTCATTGAAGCAAGCTTCTCCTACTTTTAGATTCGAATAAGTAAGAATTTTTCTTTTCCGCAATTTTTTTCTTAAGTGAAAGTAATTTTAATATAGAAGATCTTGGAATAGCGGAATAAATCGAACCAAGTTCGTAAATCGAACTAAATTAACATAGATGTTTTTGGCTTTCATTCCAGCACGTATTTGTGCTCGCGGAGTGACCATTACCTTAAAAACTGAAAAAACACATAATTATATAAATTGAAAAATTTGTTTATCATCGAACGAAAGGAAAGATACAATATATATATAATATAAAGGGAGTCGAAACGTCGAAATTTGATGAAAAAATATAGGGTAATTTTGTGCCGAGGTGACCAAATTCAATACTTTTTCAGACAATAGTCATAAACATTTTAAACCAGTTTTTATGGCATTATCGTTGACTTTAGGAAGAAAATGCATACAACCTTTTTTGTAGAGAATTTCATGCTCTATCTTTTCTGTTTAAACATTTTTTAATAAAATTTGTATTTTTCGAAATAAATGCAAAAAACTACGAAGTAACTTAATTGGAGCTAATTTTTTTTAGTAATGGACGGATGGATCTGCGCCAAAATCTAATCAGATCTAAGTTTTGCCAAGACGCGTATTTAAAAAAAAAATTATGTCAATACGCCTATCCGTTCGCGAGTTATCGCGAGACAAAAAAACGGGACGTACGGACGTACGGACGTACGTACGTACAAGATCACGGACACAAATTTTTTTATTGTTGATTTGGGTTCCTTAGGGTCTGAAACGTCGACATTTGATGAAAAACTATAGGGTAATTTTTATGCCCGAAGTGACCAAATTCAATACTTCATCCAGATTTAGTCTGGGTCGAAGTAATTAAGTTTTTCTCGGTCGTACGGTGCTCTTGCTAATTGTTAAAAGGTAAACAAAGAAAATATGATGTAACCGAGATATGAGTTCAATTCTAGCGCAATAAATCATCCGGTACTTATATGTAAAAATTGCGAATCACATGCTATTGGATTTAATATTAAAAATCATCCCTATAGCGGTAATAATTGGAATTATTGCTTAAATGCGTTTCGCACCAGGATGCCATGTTGTGCTCTTCATCAAGGCTTATGAAATATGGCATCCTTGTCCTGGACGCGATATTCAATTTTAAGTTTGTAAGCAGTGATAAAATGAGGAATACATTCTAGACTTAGATATTAGTACTAGAACGTTGGTGTAACCGATTACAGATAATAATAGCTGTAGCTGCAGTTCAACACTCTTAAAGTAACGGTTAAGCGGCTTTTAAAATGGCCTTCTAACCTAATAAAAACCGGGATATAGTTACCCCACGATGAGAAATGGAACGCCCAAAGCGTCACCGTGCGGAGGTCGTCGAGACATCTACTATTGTTGACTAACATTTCAAGACCGCACATTTTGCGAATCATGAATTGAGACTATGATTCAAGGACGCGTGGCTCATGGATCACGATCAAACAACAGCCAATCAGTGACTTGAACTTTTCAGTATTGACCAATCACAACAGCAATCCGCGATTCGCGATGAACTCCAGCACGAGTATTCGCATGCCATAATAACGTAGGCCCTAGAAACCGTGAATGAGGTAGTGGAAAAAGACAAAAAAATGGAATTTTTAAAAATAAATTTTAAAAAATCATATACAGAATGCAAAAACACATAACTTGTACTTTTAACATTTTGTAATCTGACTTGCAGTTTTCGAGAAAAAAGATAAAAACTTAATTTTTGGATACTCGTGAAAAAGGAAAATTTTTTAATCTGGCGATATTTAATAGATTTTTAAAAAAGTGTATAATGCTGGTCGAGTGCTCACGAGCGTCTGGACTATACAGGGGGTTCCCGTGCTTTCGCTGTGATTGGAATAGGGAATCCCAGTAAGACTTCAAATCAAATATTACTTAGTTCTGTAATTCTATTCTTATGTTTATTCTATAGTTCTTCCTTTTGTTTTAATACAAACAGCATGGCTCTTTGCGGATAGCGAAACTGCAAGGAGAAATTTTTGTACATTAATTATTAAATTAGGTAAAGTTGATTATTTGTACATGCGAGAATTAATTGTACACTGTAAGATACTACAATTTATAAGATGCCCTGGTACAAATGAAAGTGTTCGATACGCTAAAATGTCCAAATTCACGCTTATGGAAAGTTTGATGTACGTTTAAAATATATAATGGAGAATGTTGACATTTTAAGTAGGCATTTCATTTTATAAAAAAGAAGGTAGATCTTTCTAAATATCTTGGAGTGAGAACTAACTCTCTTTAAAGTGGAGAAATTGATAAATCGAAAACCTAACGATTTTGACTGATATTTGAAGGTTTAATTAAGTAACGTTTTGTAGTAGGTAGGTACTTCTGTACAAATATAAAATCACCCAAATACAATTGATTCATTTAAATACAATAGAAAATTCCGTTTTTACCAAGTATCGCATTTGAAATGCTACGTAGAAAGAATGTATAATATAACTGATTACACAATTGCAAAATCGTATACTCAGCTAAAAACTAAACTCTATAACACTAATATTTATAGTCTTTTCACAGAATGGTAAGATCCTCTGCCATTTGATCTTGCCCCACTTCACCTTCAGACACTTCGCTCTCCAGGACATTTCACCCTCCGGGACATTTTCCCTTCTGAGCCGTTTCGCCCTTCGGGATGCATCGTTCACTTCTCTTCTCCTTGTTTTGCGATGTTGCTCGTCTAATTCAAAATTACGGATTAGGAATCCGACGTTAATTTGTCCAAATTCAAAATATCAAATGAATATGCGGCATATTGGAATTGCCTTTTATAACTTGTTAAAAATAATAACGAATAAAACTATAGAAACTTTTTCCAATTGTCATCTACCATAATGTACCCGCCATTTTGAATGCTTGAAAACTAGTACCAGATTCTTACTTAATCACCCCTCAAAGTTTCCGACTAACGAGTTTCAAGTACTTTTATTTATTTATTATCTACACGGGCATAAATGCTCTAATACAAAATCCAGAATACTGCGATGGGTACATTTTGCATATTATAATTTAAATGCTCAAATAATAACTGAAAGTAAAGTAAAGAAAAGGAATAAAAAAAAGAAACTTAGCAGTAGAAATTTTGATAAAAGTTTTTTACAGTGACTTACGAAGCCTTGCCTCATTTCCATTAATGCAATATTCCGTGGTAATAATAGTTATTTTCGTGCGGTAGGCGTAAAGTGCGACTTCACTCCCCACGTGCGAACATTATTTTTCTCACACGTTGGCGGAAAGACATACCTCTTTGAGCATCGATTTGCAGGAGTATATGAAACATATAGGGCAAGAAAAGTTACAACCGTCGGCGATCAACGGCTCAAGGGCCGGCCTCGCCGGACCGAGAATCGTTCCAATCGCCGGGTGGGGTAACTCTACGCCTTAGGGTTCACTTTACGCTTAGTCATGAAAGTCAACTTTACGCCCGCAAAAAGATACGTAAAGACGTACTTTACGCCTACTATGACGAAAAATCCATTTTCGTATTAATTGAAAACATCCTTTTATTTTACACTTTCTCTCATATAATAATCTGAAGTTTTTACTGGCGAATAATACTTGTCTGAACCGAAATAAACTTTGGATTTCAGAACCATGAGCTAGACCGGACAAACTTTACATGTATCACCTCATTCATATCATAACCAGATTTCAAGAAATGAATCCCAAATTTTTGTGAGACTAAATTATAATTATGACAGTCAAACTCCATAGGCTACCCAATACTAAAAGAGAGAATTGCATAACCTTCTTTGCACAGATTCTAAAGCGAATGGCATATGCAGTGTAAGGTCATCACATCGGTGATGCGTAGAGTAATGTGGGTTGCACTAAAGTTTTATAAATTACTAATATGGCTTTAGGATCTCTAAAACAATGAGTGGTCTGTGTGAGAAAACCATATTGCTTGTAGCCTTAGAGACTACGTATGCCACACGGAAAAACTTTGGGAGCGCTGCTCACCCAAACCGGGCGGGCACCCTCCCGCAGCACTTTTAAAAATATTTTTAAGCCTATCAAATTACTTATATGGTTTATAAAGATCGTTAAAAGCGTAAAAACCGGCACTTTTCCTATTTTAACGCTTCCATATAAAAAACAGAGCAAAAAAAGAGTAAAATTGCACAAAAGCTTTTCTGTAAAGCGTGAAATTTCCTACAAAAAAGTCACCGGCAGCGATAGTGTAACATTAATAGTTTGGCCAGAAAGAAAGCACGAATTTAAACAGAATATTCCGAATACTTTACATTGGTTATCGATCAAACTGCAAGTTGATGTTCCAGTGTTATTTCTGGCTAAACTATTAACATTAGACTATGGCTGCCAGTGACTTTTTTGTAGGAAATTTCACGCTCTACAGAAAAGCTTTAGTGCAATTTTTTGTGCCGGTTTTTACGCGTTTAACGATCTTTATAAACCATATAAGTAATTTGATGGTCTAAAAATAGTGCATAAACTTTCTTAATGATAGTATGAATCAATATCTATTCAGAAAAAAATTTATTTTTACGCTCTTATATTTTTAATCATCATTTGAAAAGTTAAAAGTGCCGCGGGAGCGCTACCCGCCCGGTTTGGGTGAGCAGCGCTCCCAAAAGTTTTTCCGTGCAGGTGTTCGTAAAAAGATAGCTCTTGGTCTACAATGACCCTCAGGTCCTTCATGAGGCCCACTACTTCAAGAAGAAAATTATTTAACTCGTAGTTCAATGGAATTGGCAAACAATATTGCTATATCACAATATTTTTCACGTTTTAATATTCAAACATAATCTCTTTGAATTACACCATGATTGAGGACGGCGAGGTTTTGCTAAATTTTAATTGCATCACTTAAAAATTTTACAGTTGAGAAAATCAATAGGTCGTCAACGTACAGTAGACACTTTGAAAATTTAAACAAAGAACATATTTCGTTTATGCGATCCTTGTGGACTTCAGACGGAACCTCTTATAGAGGATCAGAAAAATGGCCTTTCAATCTGACCAACTGCGTACGACCAATAAAACTCTTCAACCATCTCATGAGAGTGTCGGAAATATCTATGTTTTCGAGCTTACTTATCAATAATGAGTATGTTTACAGAATCGACAGCTTTGGAAAAATCTCAATAAATAGAGTCCACCACCTGACATCTTGCCTCCATTTCGTCATTTGCAAAGGACCTCAAGGCCAATAGATTTGATACCGAATGTAGCGGACAGGGAAGAGATTTTCATTTAATTATTTGTAAATTTGATTGTTTGAAATTGGTGAAATTCGGAAAAGTTATACTTATAAATTAATTGTGGGAAACGTTAAAAGAAAGGCGATGTGTCGAAATATTATTGTTCGAAATAAAAAGACCAAAAGATTTAAATGATTTGTAAATGGAAAGATGGCGGAAAAAGTGAAGAGAATCGGGAAATAGAATTGCAATTAAAATTAAAAATGAAATTAAGAAGAATTGGGGATTTCGGATCCTGAGCCCAACATCGCACGGCTGATCCGGCTAGCGAAGCCGTCGCTTTGGAAGCCCATAAAGTGCTCAAGGGGGTTTCTGTACCCTTGTCGAGGCCTTGAATCAACCTCACAGAAATGGTATAGAGAGTTAATTTCCAAAATTAATTAAATATTGAATGTACATCTGTGTCGTAATTAGTCTAAAGCTATCATCTAATGCATACATTCAAAAAAAAAGAAAAAAACCATTTTCTATAGTAGGTAGGGGCTACTAATGGAGATGCAGCCAGCCAGTAGAAGATGAGTAAGCTTCGAAATTCAACATGAGTGAGATGAACGCACCTGATGAAAGAAAAATGTTTTGTTTTCGACAAAAATTGAGCGAGATAATAGAGGTTGAACTTGAATACAATAAGTTCCCTGTGTTATGCAATTTATACGTTAATCAGAGGCTTCTATTTATTTACAATTTTTCAAGTCGATGTTTTATTGTAAACCGATCCAGAGCCAAAATTTCCGCTATACTGCCATAAAAGGTATATATTAAACCTTTTTTAGGAATTTTTTCAGAATTTTAAAAAGGGTCCTTCCTTCAAAAAATGTAAATTAAAAACTCTAAAACGATTTTTAACCTTATGTAACAATACATGAAAGCGTATATTTTCACGAGAAATGGCATAAAAAAAACTACGAAAAACATGTGATGCATTAATTTCCAGTCCTGACACTTTTGCGCTTAAATAAATTAAACATTGTCAGAACAGAAAATTAAATGTTTCTAAATATACTCAAAACTCTTACTACAGTTGATTTTAAAATGTTATATATAGTCAAGAATACTTCTTTTGTACCAACAATTCACAAATGATAAAACTAAAATTAAAAACTAGTGTTGGCGTGGTGCCTCGCTCGCTTCTCTAGCTCAGAAACTTCGACCCTGTGGAGAGTTTCCACCATAGGCTATTCCTTAATACTCGTTCGATTACTAACAGCTTTCAGTTATATTATAAAATTATACCGATATTTTGGGGTTCAATCATATTTAGTTCCAAGTGGCTTCGATAGATATGTTACAACAATATAGTGTTTCTTATATGTATGAAAATTGAAAATGAGCATTTTCAAACCTCGACCCCGACAACAGGTCAGCCGAAGTATTAATAGATAAAAGTTGCAAAATACTTACTTCATGGATCACGGACCCAAATTTTCTTATTGTCGATTTAGGCTCCTTAGGGTCTGAAACGTCGACATTTGATAAAAAAACTATAGGGGTAAGTTTTATACCCGAATTGACCAAATTCAATACTTCATCCAGACCTAAGGTCTGGGTCGAAGTAATTGTGTGAAAAAAGTTGTCGATTTGACGTGGAATGTCCCATACTCAACATTTTAACCTTCCCGCAGTTATCACAAAATGCACAATCTCACTTTTTAGTCTCAAAGACTATTCTATGACACCCTAAAGTCATATGCACATTGAGACGGTCAAATGACAGCATTGGGTCGAACTAAGAGACTACCGACTCCATGACTTCCTTTTCAGTGTGTACATGACGTCTTTAAAACGTCGCAGAATAGTCTTTGAGACTAAAAAGTAAGACTGTGCAGTTTGTGTTAATTAGGCTGCGAGAAACAGCGTATTCTGACAAACGTGTGTGTTCCTTCGGAGACCCCACTTACAGTTACAAGTAGACGTCATATAGGTGTCGTAAAAGATACGTCAAAAATAGTGAGTTTTTATCTATCCCTTTTTTGACGTCACAATTATGAGTATCAATTTGCGACGTTATTATTTATAACAATGTTGTTAATGTGACGACCTAAAAGCGACGACATACTTTGGTCATTTCGGTAATGTCATATGTTAAGACGTCCTGCTGTTGACATACTATGATGCGTGTCTCATGTGATGATTTGATGATGTCTCATAAACGACAGTTTTGAAACGTTTCTTTCAATCGCGTGCTAATAAATGTATAAATACCATAAGTACACATAACATGTACATATGTTTCTCTCTGCAGTTACCTTAACCCTTTGAAGCATGCCCAATAAGCAAAAAGAAATTTTGATATATTCAAAAAGAATACTTCTTGAATGCTTTTATGAAATAAGAATTCTAGAAGAATTCTTTGTGAATGCTTTAAAAAATAACGAATGTCCGCCATAGTTATTAAATTAAGAGTTAGATACGAATGCTTTTTTAAACTCATTTTGTAAAAATGTTCTTCACAAACCATAACTAAGTGTTCATAAAGAATTCTTTTCTGAATAAGTATAATAATAATTATGGAATTAATTTTGAGAGAGAGAGCGAGATACGTGTATTATCCACATGTAACAGTGCACACCCTATGTACCTACATATATTTAACACATGCCGCGTGTGTTGTACTGTTATATAGTACTTTTTAAGGTTTCTTATATACAAACTTACCCAAGACTCGTGCGCTTGCGAGAAACTCGGTCGGTAACTCAAATTTGTTATAAAAGAATTCTTTTTTATTACGTCTTATGCACTGTAAGTATAATTTTATGCGGACTTTCGAGAAGTCATAAAGTATTCTTTTTTCAAAATCTGTGCTTATTGGGTGGTGTAGCATATATGCTACACCTTTTACTAACTCATTATTTACATATTTAAGGTAATTATTAATTAATTTTGCTGCAATTCTTTGCTTCCTTACTTCAAGAACATGTTAGGAAACGTAAATAAATCAATATTTTTCATCAATTATCATGTAATATTGTTTAACAAAATTTAAAAAGTGTAAAAATGGTAAATTTTCTACGGAAAATGTATGTGGAGAAGAATACGTCACTCAAATATGACGAGACTGGGTACTCGGGGGTTTTCGGGGTCTCTGATTACTAATCTGGCCGTAGATTTTCAAAATTCACAATGGCGGATGCAATATGGACTACTGAATCTATGCTGAATTTGACTTGATTTTACATGTCGGTCAGCCATTTCGAATTTTGAAAATCTGAGGTCAGATTCGTAATCAGTGATCCCGAAAATCCCCAAGTATCCAATTTCACCTCGATCAAGTAAATTTTTACAATTCCGTCGACAATATTGGATCCGCCATTTTGAATTGTAAGAATCTAAGCTCAGATTCGTAATCAGCGACCCCGAAAACTTCCGACTAACAAATTTCAGCTATTTTCAGCGTAAAGAAAAATGTATGCTTCAAATGGTTAAAATTATATGTATGTTTGTTGTGTGTATGTACATAAACTATACAGATAATAGAGGCGCGAAAATGTCACAACGTAATTTTTAACGTCTCCAAAATTATTGTTATTTTTATGACGTCTTAAAGAATTATGTAATTAATGAAGGCTTTATGATGTCATGGTGCCGGCACAACATCGGGTTTACATAAAAGAGACGTCAGTTATAATTTTCAGACGGCACTGAGACGTCACAGAGACTTTGAAATGTTAGCATGGTGTAATTTGACCAGTTTTTACAAATTTTCCCTCCATTTCGAAAATTTGAAAATCGATTCCAAATTCATATTCACCAACCTCAGAAACGCTATAAATTTAAAAAAAAAATGTTAATGCGAAAGAAGTACGTCGAACAAAAGCACGGGAAAATTCACAAAATATACGTTTTGATCAAAATTGTCTACAGAACCTACCAAACATTTTCCAAATACAAACAAATACACTTGTTAAAAAAAATGATTGACAATTCATGACGTTTTTTTTTTCATCTGCCCGAAAAGCTGTCAAAATTACATATTAGGAACACCCTTTGTAAAATTCAGAGACACAAAATATATAACACTTATTTTCCCGCATTTGAAAAACAAAAGCCTTCGCGGAGTAACACTAAAAATTAGTAAAATTCCAAAATTGATTTCGAGTGGAATTCACTAGAAAAAAAAAGTCGACAATCGATTTGATTGTCGGTCCGCTACAAAAAGCACTGTGTGTTTGTGTGTTGTTCCGAGAACCGCGAGCGCCAATAATTCGGATAGCAACAAAACGGCATCCATTACTGTTCCCTGATTGGTCGGTTCAAATTCCGAACTTTTGGAAGTCTCAAGTTTTCTTGGAATTAGTGGATCCTGGAAGGGTGATAGTGGAAGGGGTTATAAAGAGTTCGGCAGATATCATTCCGTTGGAAGTTCGCGAAGTGTGGAGACTACAATGCACCAAAGTCAATTTCTACTTCATTACTTCGTAATCGGCGGTTTCGTTTTCGACGCGTTTTAATCAAGTAATTTTTTTTAGTGCTTCCGCGCATTTTGTTTTTTTTTTTTCTTAGAATTTCCCGAGTTGCGGACAGTCTGAAAAATCTTTCGGTTCGATCGAGTCTCGCGGGTTTTGTGCGAAAGATTTAAAACGTATTAAGGAAATCATGAGCGGCACGTCGAGCACGGTTTCGAGTAGTTCGGATACTCCACCAGGTGATTGCCAGGTTACTGCACGTTTACTGGACCTGGTGCAGTCGACGAACTATCAGCTCGTTCAGGTAAACGGGCAACGAAGATTGACGGCGCCGGAATTTATTTCCGAGACAAACGAACGCATCAAAGGTGCCGAAATCTTCATCGGACATTTGCCCAGGAATTGCTACGAAGATGAGCTTATGCCCGTCCTGGAGAGCGTCGGCAGACTCCTGGAATTAAGACTCATGATGGACTTTTCTGGAACAACCAGAGGATACGCCTTTGCACTGTACGAAGATTCAAAAATTGCACGACGCGCATGCCAAATGCTAGGTAAGTTTATTCTTTTGTTTTTCCTCATTGTTGTCAGTTTAAGTGGTTATTTTTGTTCAACAGATGGTTTTAAAATTCGTCCGGGTCATCGGATCGGTGCTGTTAGATCCGTAGACAATTGTCGACTGTTCTTTGGCGGTGTACCCAAAGATAAGTCGAAGACAGAGTTCTTTGAGGAACTCAGCAAAGTGTTGGAGGGAATTGTTGATGTTTATTTGTATCCGAATTCTCAAGATCGTAGACTTAATCGAGGTTTTATCTTCGTCGAGTTTAAAGATCATCGAGCTGCAGCGATGGCTCGTCGTCAACTTGTTCCTGGAAGAGTTCTTCTGTGGGACCATGAAGTTGCTGTCGACTGGGCTGTTCCTGAACCTGGCGATCCAGTTGATGAAGAAATTATGGAATCGGTGAGTGATTTACTTTGTTATTCAATATATTTTACCATTTATTGCAATCGTAACACAGTATAATTTTGTTTAACATTTAATATCTGAAAATTCAACAATTTAGTACATTTTTTTTTTTTTTATTAAGAAATTGTTAAATTATAGGTTATGTTCATGTTTCATAATTTTATTTTAATAGTTTGATGTATTTTAGTTAGAATATATTTATTTAATTTTGTTTTAAATGAGAAATTGTATTTTTTACTTTTAATCGTAAAATTTGTCCAATTGGACGAATCGTACAAAGGTATAGTTTGGTAAAACTGATTCAATGCGCAGTGCTGACAATATAAAATAAGGCGGGATATTTGAAAATATCTTCAAATTATCTTCTTTATAAAGAGACAAAACATTTTATATCTTTTATTTAATAATTGTAATTTTTAAGATGGTGTAGTTAACTTTGGCAAATGTAATTTATTTATTAACCCTTAAAGCGCCATCCAATATAAAAATAACACAAAGCGCCATGTGGGGTCACGAGAGACCCCAATCCGAAGATATCGTCCTGCGCAGGCAGTTTTTGTTATTTCGTTTCAATAAAATTACTGGATACTCTCCAAGTGTCATTTTACTTTATTGGTACCCCGTTATAAAAAATAAAATATAAAAGTGACGTTTTTCACGAAAAAAATCATAACTCAGCCAATTTTTAATACTTTTTCCTAATTTAACTAGTGCCTCTTGAAATTTAGCTCTTTAAGATAACAAATGCTGTAAAAGTGCAGTTTTAGAAGGGAAAAAATGTAATATTTATGCGTGGGGTCTCCCAGTACCCCAAGGGCGCTTTAAGGGTTAAATTTATAAAACATTTATCGGCAGCTTCAATGTTATTTTGAAAATCTTTAATTTTTAAAACTTATGAATAACAAAAAATCTTATTAGAATTTTAAATCCGAGTTAAATTTCAATGAAATTTGTTTTATTTTCAAATTAAATTTACATTGGACCATATATTAATTTATAAAAAGTCGAATAAGATTAACGTTGATTCATGTTAACCCTTTAAAGTATACTTTTTTCTTTACACGGAAAATGGCTGAAAATTACGAATCTGAACTCAGATTTTTAAAATTTAATATGGCCGATCCAAAATGGCGGTTCGTAATGTTGAAAAGTTATTACATAGGGGTCAAAATTTCTCAAGTGTACTAGGTTAAAAAATTCATTTAACGGGTGTGGATGTTTTCAATCGCTCGTAACTTTGATTCTGTTGCTTTAATCAAAATAGTACATCGGAACTTTTTTGTTGATGATTACACGGTCTTTCAGTTGATTATGATAAATTATTTTGTAAGTCAATGTTTAACCCTTTTATAGTGAAATTAATAATTAAATCGGCGTTTTCTCCATGTTCCACCTATTTTAATGCTTTGAAATTATTTCCAAATGAAAGCTGAGAGTTTTTCCTATAAGATTACCAATTTGCACAGATGCTTTTTTTGTTGTTTTCGAGTAATCGTAAAATTTAATGATTCGCTGCGTTGCTTCGAGCGAGACTGGGTGGCCGCTACACAAAGGCGCGCGCGACTTGTCACGACTTGTCACGACTTGTCCCGCTCGAAGCAGCTCAGCGAATCACTAATTTTACGATAACTCAAAAACAACAAAAAAAGCATCTTTGCAAATTGGTAATCTTATAGGAAAAACTCTCAGCTTTCATTTGGAAATAATTTCAAAGCATTAAAATGGGTGGAACATGGAGAAAACGCCGATTTAATTATTAAGTTCACTATAAAAGGGTTAAATATTGACTTTCAAAATAATTGACCGTAATCATCAGCAAGCCCATGTAATTATCGTTAAAAAAGTTTTTATGCACTATTTTGATTAAAGCAACAGAATCAATGTTACGAGCGATTGAAAACATTCACATTCGTGAAAGGCCAAAAAATGTCACCTCCTCTAACTCGGTCACTATTTGACGAATCGAAATAATTTTTGATATGTGAACTACTGCCGTATAAAACTACAAATTTACCGACTTTGGGTCAAATTGGAGAACTTTGATTTTTTGACCTGGTACACTTGAGAAATTTTGCCCCATAGATTGATATGAAACTGGGCACCCCTGAGGTTTTTGGGGTCGCTGATTACGAATCTGGTATTAGATGACAAACCAATATAATGACTTTATTTATTTTCGACCAACAATTTAGAACTAAATGACCAATACCTGTGAATTTTTCAGTCGCGAATTATGAAATTTTAACATTCTGGTCTACCATTTTGGATCCGCCATATTCAAATTTCCAAAGTCTGTAGTCAGATTCGTCATCAGCGACCACGAAAACCCCCGTGTACTCGCTTTCAACCTGATCAAGAAATTTTTTACATTTTGGTCGGCCATTTTGAATTTTTAAAAAAACACTATTTTACTAAATTTCAAACAATTATTTAGGTATATTTTGTTTATAATTAATTAACCCGTTTCCGCCCAAAATGCCGTAAATTTCACTACATTTTAATCGTCACATTTCTTATAGAAACTAACGATGAATAATTCTGAATATTTAGATTCTATAGTTTTCAACCCTCCTCTTTCCGAATCTGAAGTCCGGTTTTCGCTAGGAGCAGCCATTTTTTAAATATGGCGGCGAAAAGGCAAAAAAATAGAGAAAATTTCGATTTTTGGATCGGTTTTTCTTGTTTTTCAAAAGGTTCGCGTTGACCGAACATTCCAAAGACCTGCTGGTGGAATAATGAGTTTGACAAAAAGTTGACATGATCAGATATGCCAAATATAAGATGGCGGATCCAAGATGGCTGATTTTTCGCAGAATTTTGTGTTTTTATAGCATTTCCGACATTATTATTAGCTATTAATAAATATTGTTGTACGCACTTATTATTGATTTACACAATCATTTGTAACAGTATCTTCTATCCGATACTCGAAATTCCAAATGGCGGTTCCAAGATGGCCGACTGAAATGCAACAAAATTTCTTGACCCATATGAAACTGACTACTCGGTGGTTTTCGGGGTCGCAGATTACGAATATGACATTTGATTTTCATCATTCAATATGGCGGACCCAGAATGGCGGAGGAAAATACAAAACGTTGCATGTCCGAAATGAAAATGGTTACTCGCGGGTTTTATATTATATAGTCGGAAATGCTTTAAAAACACAAAATTCGGCGAAAAATCAGCACTCTTGGATCCGCCATCTTATATTTTGCATATCTGATCATGTCAACTTTTAGTCAAACTCATTATGCCACCGGATCCAGGTCTTTGGAATGATCGGTTATCGCGAACCTATTGAAAAACATGAAAAACCGATCCAAAAATCGAAATTTTCTCTATTTTTTTGCCTTTTCGCCGCCATGTTTAAAAAATGGCTGCTCCTAGCGAAAAACGGACTTCGGATTCGGAAAGAGGAGGGTTGAAAACTATAGAATCTAAATATTCAGAATTATTCATCGTTAGTTTCTATAAGAAAAGTGACGATTAAAATGTAGTGAAATTTACGGCATTTTGGGCGGAAACGGGTTAAACTATAGTATTTTAATATGTGTGATATCCTCACATTCAATCAATAAATGTCTTAGCTATGTAGAAATCAATCACAATGTAAAAAACATGAGAAACTGATTTTTAAATGCAAAAAAAGTAGCGGATAAAAGGTGGGTCTGTGAGAGACTCATTGTGACGCAAAGGGTTAGTGATTGTATATCTCTTTCAGGTCATTAATTGAGCTTCAATAGGTCCTTAAAACAATTCTCTAAGAACACGTGAGAAAAATTGATTATATTTGAGTATATATGAATCAATATATGACCATATATAATTATACATGTATGAATGTTCTCATATGGATTTATAAGAAAAATAATTACATATAATTGTTTACGATTAACTTCGTTACTAATGTTTACCTAAAAAAAAAAATAGTGTCTAATTCTGTTAATAATTAATTTCCTTCAAATTTTATTATGATTTGTCTTAGTAATTCATCAGCCAAGTATTTTTGAATTTTATAAAAACTGAAGGGGATACAGACGGACTTACAATTTTTACGGATTTAATTTTTATTTGCATGCTTTACTTTGTTTATTTGTTATAACTGAAATAAAAAATACCAATTTTCCTTCAGTTATAACAAATGAATAAAATACAGTAGAACTTCACTTTATTGTCCTTCACTTTGTCAGCGCCTTCACATTATTAGCGAGATTCCCTTCAGGTATTTAGCGCAGATAAGGTTAGTTCTTCTCTCTTTCGTAATTCCAGTGTCATGCCTTCTGTGATAGGCGACAGGGCTCGAAGGTGCGCAAGAAACGATGCGCATTTGTTGGACAAGATGAAAGGCAAAACCCAGAGTAGGACAATAAAGTGAAAGGCAGAACCCCGAGTAGGACAATAAAGTGAAGTTCTACTGTAGAAGTTTTTCGAACACTTGTGAAAAATCTATACAAATCATTTCTTACAATATTTGTTTCTTTTTCTGCAGTTATAACAAATAAGCCCCCGAGTCACAGATTTTGTTCCAAAACAACATTTCTGAAATTCGTGTCGGCCATTTTGATCCGCCATTTTGAATTTGATAAAAGTACCATCAGACTCATAATCAGCGTCCCCGAATATCCCCGAGTAGCCCATTTTGTTCAAACCGAGACATTTCTAAAATCTTTGTCCATTATATTGCATCCAGCATTTCGAATGTGGTAAGAATAACGTCAGATTCGTAATCCGGGACCTTAAAAACCCCGAGTGAAAAATTTTGTCCCAATCGAATTATATTTTAAATTTTTGTCCGCCATATTGTATCCGCCATCTTGAATTTCGAAAAAATAACCTCGAATTCGTAATCAGCGTCCCCGAATATTCCCGAGTAGCAGATTTTGTTCAAACGGAGACAGTTCTAAAATCTTTGTCCGCCATTTGGAATTTGGTAAAAATAACGTCAGATGCGTAATCGGCGGTCTTGTTAATTCCCGAGTAGAAAATGTTGTCCTAATCGAATTATATTTTAAATTTTTATCCGCCATATTCGATCCGCCATCTTGAATTTCGAAAAAATAGCCTCGAATTCGTAATCAGCGTCTCGGAATATCCCCAAGTAGCAGATTTTGTTCAAACGGAGCCAGTTCTAAAATCTGTGTCCGCCATATTGGATCCACCATTTTGAATTTGGTAAAAATAACTTCAGATGCGTAATCAGCGGTCTTGTTAATTCCCGAGTAGAAAATTTCGTCTCAATCGAATTATATTTAAAATCTTTGTCCGTCATATTGGATCCGCCATTTTGAATTTCGAAAAAATTAAGCTAAATTCGATGAAAGGAAAAATGTGTGACTCAAAGGGTTAACATAGATTTTTAGAAAAGATTTAATACACATCTCTTTATTAAAAATTACAATTATTTTGACACGAGTTTAAAAGATTTTCCAGAACTTCAAAAGTTCAATTACGATCATTAGTAACTTTTAAAATGTATCAATTAAAAATTCACAATTAACAATATTCAATTAAAAATCACAATTATTTTGAAACAAGTTACTTAATATTTTTTCCAAAACTTTAAAAAACGATCATTAGTAATTATTAAAATTTATCAATTAATTGAAAGTGTTTCCATATTAGAAGATCGAATCGTATTTACTAGAAGGGTATAAAAATTAAGAGCGAACATTTTTATAAATACGTAATGAAATGTAGCATAAAAAGATCTATCAATAATATCTGAAATAACATTTAAATTTTTAATAAGGTGACTGCACTCTTTGTGAGAAATCTTTCAATCGATATGGCTCAGCAAAAAGTTCGAGATATTTTTCAAAAAACGACTAATATTTCTGTCTTAAAATTGAAGAAGATAAACCATTTTGCATTCATACATTACGATAATCGTGAAATGGCTGACGCAGCTTATCAAATCATGACAAGTAAGTTCCATTTCACCAATTCATTCATTTAAAAATTACTGAAAGTAATATTTTTCACATATTTTTGTGAATTAGAACCGGGTGGAGTGGCAGAGAAAGAAAATTGGGAAATTCGCTGGGCGAAGCCAATTGGACCAATAAAACAGGCAGAAAGACAACGTTGCATTAACGAAGCTATCGCCAAAGGAAAGGCAGGCAAAGAAAGTACCGTGCGTACAAAGAAAGGAAAAAATCAACAAAAGAATGTGGCAAACATGAATAATGAAATAGACATAAGCGCTAAATATGCTATGTTGTTGATGGAGTTTGTCTCTAGTGTGTTGCAAGCTTCGTGTACCTTTGAATGCATCCAGACCTCTGACCCAAAGACTTTTATTTACAAGGTATTATATTATCGTTGCGAAAAAGATTTTAATTTAATATACATTGGTCAAATTGATTTTAGATAAGAATTCATCGTAATCTTCAAGTGATCTTCGAGCATGTTGGTGGACCACAAATTGGCAGAGAATTAGCTTTACAAGATGCAACTGTTGCAACTTATCAAAGACTTGTCAGCATCTACGATTTCAATTTTAATCAAAGTAAGTAAATTTTTTAATCATTAAGAACTTTTGTGAACAATTCTACTAATAAAAGAAAATTTTACTTGTATATTGTTACAGTTTATGCAGCTCCTGTAAATGTGGCAGCACCGCCAATGTACGTCTCAATGAACACAAATGGATTCATGACGCCTGGACACAGGGAAATTTACTAATATATTTTAAAAAATTTTTTATTTCGTTCATTGCGAGGACATATTTTGTGAGCATTTACAACGTAGAGATTGTTGCAAGTTTAGATTTCGTCTCGATTTTACGCAGTCGTCACTTAAAGATTTCTCTGTCATCTTTAATCGACTTAAATTTTGAAATTTGAAAATTATATTCGTGAAAAATGTGATTTTTATTCGATTTTAATATACTATGAATGTTATTTCCATTTTGTAAAAAAAAAAAACATTTAAATTCTTGGATGGAGTCAAAAAAAAACAAAAACGCGAAGCTTGCAATTATATTACAAACCGAATCCAGTAGTTTTTACAAATGTATTTTGTAAATTTTTTAACGACGCACTCTACGTTGAAATGCAGGTTCATATCTTTTTTTTTTTAAACTTTTTTTTTTTTGAAACCATGTGGAATCAGCTTAGGAAGCCAAACCAAAGAGTCGTTTTTTAAAAAATACTTTTGAATGCACTACACTCGGTTAACGGTTTTTTAATAGAATTTTAAATCGTTACTTGTTGTTCGAGTTTGATTTTAAATGTCTAATTGCCGATTATTGTTTTTTATAATGCAATCAAAAAGAAAGAAGTTGCCTTAAGGCAATGAAAGCTGGATTAAATAGTGTACGATTTAAGATGCAGAATACGTGGAACTGCATCCAACGAATTCCACATTATGGATTGTACAATCAATGGCTTTGTCAGTCATGTTACGTTCGCACAGTCTAACAATTAGCACTGTTCCTTTTTTATAGTACATTTTTTACGTTGAAGATTAGTGTAAGTGGAGTTCGTATTATTTATAATTCGAATTATCTGTGTAATGCATTTTTTTAAATAAAGGTTTATATTTTCATTATATGTGGGGGTAGAGTAACCATGTCATCATTATTACACTGTTGTATTGGTAAGAAAAGTAAGTGAATAGGAGGTAATTTAAATCGTATTCTTGATGCAACATTTTTATTTAAACATTTTAGTTAAGTTTGTTTTAGAATTAAGTTGTGCAGTTATTTTAACTTTTCGAGTCGAGAAAGATGGCGGCTATCTTCCCTTATTTTACCGCTTCCCCTCATCCTCACCACTGGCAGTATGAGAGAATAAAAACAGAGAGAGGAGATATAGTTGCGTCCAGCGCAAACAGCAGTCCGCAATCTTTTGAACACTTTCAAATGGCGAATGGTGGGGGAACTCACGAGGGGAAGAAGTTAACATGGGACGAAAAAAAGTTAAAATAAAGGACGCATTTAAAATAATAGAAGTTAAAATAAGGGGAGGGCCACTGTAGAAGTTAATACAGTAGAGTCTCCCTTATTGCATACTGCAGATTTTTCAAAACGGTCTCCCTTATTCTCTACTTTCCCTTTACCCCCACTCTTAGTGGTCGACGGTCGACAGCGGTTCGGGATTCGCTCAGCCGCGAAGGTTAGGTTAGGACGCAATAGAGGAGGGAAGTTGACCGAAGGGGAATCCAGTGGCCCTCCCCTTATTTTAACTTTTCGAGTGGAGAAAGATGGCGTCTTCTTCCCTTATTTTACCGCTTCCCCTCATCCTCACCACTGGCAGTATGAGAGAATAAAAACAGAGAGAGGAGATATAGTGGCGTCCTTCTTCACCTGTATGCGCAAGCGCAAACAGCAGTCCGCACTATTTTGAACACTTTCAAATGGCGAATTGTGGGGGAACTCACGAGGGGAAGGAGTTAACATAAGAGACGAAAAAAAGTTAAAATAAAGGACGCAGTTAAAATAAGGGGAGGGCCACTGTAGAAGTTAATATATGGATCCACTTTCAATTTTCCGTTCCTTACCTTAACACTTTCGCTGTGGACTAGGTGTATACACGTAATTATAAAAGAATGATTAAATAGAGAATAAAGAAACATATATATACACCAGAGTTGGTTTTATTGGGCATTTTGATTTGCTGGATCTAAATCTGAAGTTAAATTCCGAAAATCCTAAAAGTAAAAACCAATATGGCCGTTCAAAATCGGACAATTTTTAAGCATTTTTCATTATACACGTAATTATAAAAGAATTAATAAATAAAGAATAAAGAGACAGATATACATTAGAGTTGGGTTTCATTGGGTATGTTGAATCGCTCAATCTGAATTTCAGGACAAATTTTTAAAACTTTAAACAGAAAATTCAATATGGCGGCTTGAATTTAAAATAACATGTCGGCCAATATCCATATCTACACAAATTTCAAAATGACCGGAAACATCGTAACATTTTGAGCCCACTTTCGAGTTTTCTGTCTTCACAGCGAAAGGGTTAAATATTGATTTCTTCGCATTGTTTTTAGTTCATGCTCAAACTTTTCAGTACAGTGGCCCTCCCCTTATTTTAACTTTTCGAGTCAAGGAAGATGGCGGCTTCTTGCCTTATTTTACCGCTTCCCCTCATCCTCACCACTGGCAGTATGAGAGAATAAAAACAGAGAGAGGATACATAGTGGCGTCCTTCTTCACCTGTATGCGCAAGCGCAAACAGCAGTCCGCACTATTTTGAACACTTTCAAATGGCGAATTGTGGGGGAACTCACGAGGGGAAGGAGTTAACATAAGAGACGAAAAAAGATTAAAATAAGGGGAGGGCCACTGTACGTCCCCTTTACCACCACTCTTAGTTGTCGACGGTTGACAACGGTTCGAGATTGGCTCAGCCGCGAAGGTTAGGTTAGGACGCAATGGAGGAGGGAAGCCGACCGAAGGGGAATATATGCAATAAGAGATCCTAAATCCAGAGAATAAGGGAGACCCTTACTGTACACGTAATTATAAAAGAATAAATAAATATAGAATAAAGAAACAGATATACACCAGTGTTGGGTAATCTAAATTTGCGGACAAATTTTTAAAGCTTTAAACAGAAAATTCAATATGGCGGCTTGAATTAAAAAAAAAACATGTCGGCCATATTGTATCCGCCATTTTGAATGTTTGAAAACTGACTCCAAATTCGTAATCGGCGTCTTCGAAAACATAAATATCTACACAAATTTCAAATTGGCCGCAAACATCGTAACATTTTGAGTCCACTTTCGAGTTTTCGGTCTTTGCAGCAAATGGGTTAAATATGGATTTCTTCGCATTGTTTTTAATTCCTGCGCAAACTTTTCAGTGCCTTTTGGTATTTAAAATCTTAGAGAATGACAGGTCAATCATTAAACACTTTTAATTAATTACACAGGCCTACAAAAAAATTTGTGTTTGTGCTGGGGTTTAGACCATACTAATCCGACGTATTTTGAGCTGCTAAACACGAATCTGCAATAAGAAACGGGGGTTACTGGGCAGATTTCATGTATAACCTCAAAGAAGCAGACAAAATTAGCTTTTATAGCGATAGGCTTAAACAAAGGTACAATATGACTTGTTTCGGGTAAAGTCCATATTATTTTTATGTATTTTGATCGGCTGAATGTAAATCCGCAGTAAAGAATGATGGCCCCTTGGCGAATTTCACACATAACCTCAAAAAACCATAACATTTTTTTTACCGCGATATTGGCATAAATGAGAAAGAATATGACTTTTCTGATGTTGGGAACAGATCTATCTCATCTTTCTTGATCCGTTCAGTATGTATGAATCTGCAGTAACAAATGGGGGTCGCTGGGCGAATTACAAACATAACCTCGAAAAATCGTAAAAAATAAGTTTTTATAGCGATATATACACAAAAAAAGAAAGACTATGACTTTTCTCAGGTTGAGAACACATTAATCCCATGTATTTTGATCCGCTGAACATGAATCCGTAATTAAAAATATTGATTGCCCGAGAATTTCAGACATAACCTGAAAAATTGTAAAAAATATGTTTTTATAGTGAGAAACTATGTAAAAGAAAGAATTTAACTTTTTTCACACAGGAAAAAAAAATTTAACCCATTAACGACCAAGCTGACGAGATTTTTAGCTCATTTTCAAAGCTCTCTAGCAAATCGAAAAATGAAAATATCATAATGACACCGACTTATTTTTCTATTTTTGAGTATGCTCTATCGATTTATGGGGTCAAAATTGAGTTTTCCCGCCGCAGAAAAACAATATGGCGGATTTTATCTGAAACAGTACCGAAAAATCGGAAAATTTTTTTTCGGCTTTTTTTTTTAAGTAGATAATGGATGGCGATCCATTCCAAACTATGGACAAAGGTGGACAAATAAGTTCCAGTTTAAGGGGAAAATATTTTTATTCAGCTCCATTCAGTTTATCCTATTAAAAATGGTGGAAAAGTGTGAAAATTTCTAAAAATGCGTATTTTTCCTAAATATTTCTGAAATAAATTGACAGTAATCAAAATTTTAATCTGAAAATGTAAAATTTCCATTTATCAAATATCCCTGGTCACTTTTTAATATATTTGACGACGTTAGTAATGGCGGATTCAATATGGCGTTCCTATAAATGAAAAAAACAATAGAATTTTTCACATGCCTCGTCGGTAAATATTTCGGTGCTTTGTTTTATTGCATTTTTTCATAATAAGGAATATTCAAAATTCAAAATGGCGGGTAGAATTTTGAAAATTACATTATTTCCGGATGAACAAAATCGTATCACTTTCTGTGAAAAAGTGTTCTTGGTCGTTTTGCGAATGATTTCGATGATTCTTGGGAAAAAATTAATGAAATCCGGAACTTATGATTTACAATTAGTACAGCATTGTGGGGGGTCCATCTGATTATATAAAATCATTCAACATATTCCTTCTCCACTATGCATATTCTCGCTGTGAACCATTTCCTAATAAGAGACAACAAGAGAAAATTATAATAAAAATACATGAAACTAAAAAAGAATATTAAAAAAATAGAGAAAAAACAAACCAAAAAAACGAAAAAAAAAAACAACAAAGAACAAACAAAAAATACAAAAAGACTCTTTACCGTCCACCTCCACGTGGTAAGAGTTGCCCCTATGGAAATAAAAATGGTATGTTTTCGTTACATTTAAGCATGATTCCGTACGATTACGTACGATTTGGTACGTTTTGGTTACGATTCGAACATTTTTACAGCATTATACAGAAACGTACGCGAAGGTACGTTAACGTACGCAAAAGTATGCAAAGATGCAGTATCGTCCAGAATCCTACAAAAATGTACACATACGAGATAAAATGCATAACAGAATATTTCTAAACAGATATAAACGTACGTAAACGTACGCGAACGTGCGCGAACGTACGCGAAAGTGTGCAAAGGTACAGTATCCTGTAGAATGCTGCAGAAACGTCACTTACGAGAAAAAATGGATCAAAGAATATTCCTAAACGTATACGTAAACGTACCCCTACTCGAAAAGGAGGATAGAAAAGCATAGAAAAGTATAGAAATTCTGCGTGGTTCGTATGCTTTTGAATCCTATTTTTGGCACATAATGTATCCACAATCCAATGGATATTACACAAAAGGAGTTCGCGTAAGTCTCGGTCCTGTAGGTTGGAATCCTGAGGTCTTCGGAGCACGCTCTGGGTTGCCGATCGTTTATATTTTTACGCCATACATATTGGTTATATAGATACACGGTGGGGTTTTACTTCTAAATATATTGAAGATCGCCATGCCGTATGTACGCATTAACCGACTCAATGGGATCCCCCCTTTTGATAGCCTCCAAAATTTTGTCATATTTTGCTTATCTCTGGCCGTTTTTGAGATAATTAAGAATTTTTAAAAATTTTAATGTGTAACAGAAATATCATATTACGTTACTGATAGTGATCGACAGTGGTAGACCAGTGGTCGGTGTCGCGGGCGATCGTTGTTTCTAGTCAAGTATTCTTGGTGGGGAACACTACATGGATGGGTGACCGCTTGAGAACAACTTTCTTAAGAAAATTAAATCAACTAAAAAAAGTTAAAAAATATTTGAATTAAATAAAAAATAATAATAAAATTAAAAATAAAAAAAAATTTGTTTGTATACAAAGAGGAAAAAATTGCCCGAATAATATGAAAAAATGTATAAATATCCCTACAAAACGCGACAAATTTTTGAAATATTTGTCCAATGTAGAAGAATTGGTTTGGGTCATTTTTTTCCAAAATTACGTGAAAAATTTTGGACAAAAAATCGAAAAAAAATAAGGGAAGAAAAACCGGGCACCTATTTGGGATATTCAATACTCGTGCAGTCGGTTCCAAAATCTCGTACGTTTCTATAGATGGCTGCATATATCCGTACAATTGCGTACGTCTGCTACGTTTCAGTACATATTCATATGATTCCGGACGTTTTTGTACGAAAATATTTTATTACGAATGGTTGTTTGACATTTACAGTGTACAATGCTGTACATCTCCGCATGCTTCAGTATGTTCTAGCAATTTTGCGTTCGTTTGCGTACGTTTCTGTACAATGGTGTACAAAATGTTCGAATCGTAACCAAATCGTACGCGAACGTACGTAAACGTACCTCACCGTACATAATTCTATACAGACGTACCGAAATGTGTCAAAATCGTACGGTGAATTGCGCTAGATTACCGTTGATTTTTTCCATACGGGTGGGAAACGTTTTTTAAAAACGGCGAACGGACGGGATTATTATGTATACCATCTTTTTTATATACATATTTTTCATGTCTCTTATTAGGACATGGTTCACAGCGAGAATATGCGTAGTGAGAAGGAATATGTTGAATGATTTTATATAATCAGATGGACTCCCAACAATGCTGTATTAATTTTAAATCATGAGTTCCGGATTTCATTAATTTTTTCCCAAGAATCATCGAAATCATTCACAAAATATTGAATTTTGAAAATTTCTCATTGTATTTCGATTCAATATAATCCAAAACATGAAAAAATGCAATAAAACAAAGCACCGAAACATTTATCGACGAGGCATGTGAAAAATTCCATTGTTTTTTCATTTATAGGACCGCCATATTGAATCCGTCATTACTAACATCGTCAAATATATTAAAAAGTGACAGGGATATTTAATAAATGGCAATTTTACATTTTCAGATTAAAATTTTGATTAATGTCAATTTATTTCAGAAATATTTAGGAAAAATACGCATTTTTAGAAATTTTCACACTTTCCACCATTTTTAATAGGATAAACTGAATGGAGCTGAATAAAAACATTTTCACCTTAAACTGGAACTTATTTGTCCACCTTTGTCCATAGTTTGGAACGGATCGCCATCCTTTATCTACTGCAAAAAAATTTCCGAAAAAAAAATGTTCCAATTTTTCGGTACTATTTCAGATAAAATCCGCCATATTGTTTTTCTGCGGCAAAAAAACTCAATTTTGACCCCATAAATCGATAGAGCATACTCAAAAATAGTAAAATAAGTTGGTTTCATTGTGGTATTTTCATTTTTCGATTTGCTAGAGAGCTTTGAAAATTAGCTAAAAATCTCGTCAGCTTGGTCGTTAATGGGTTAAAATTTTTGTCCTGTGTGAAAAAAGTCAAATTCTTTCTGTTACATTGTTTCTCACTATAAATAGTACATTACGATACAAGTGCGCTAAGTAGGTGATTCGCGAACTCGCTACGCTCGGGCGCCAACTCCGCTCGTGCGCGAATCACCTACTTAGCGCACTTGTATCGTATACTATTTTTTTTAACTCCGTGCGCTAAGTGAGCACTTAGTAACTTAAGTAACTACTTAGCGCACGGTGCACGAATGTTCTACTTTGAACACGGAAAACAGTGTGCTAAGTGAGCACTTAGCGCACGGAGTTAAAAAAAACATATTTTTTACGGTACCAGTACACTCAATCGTATTCTATTTCATCGTACCCCACTTCATAGCCTTCCGTTTCATCGTATGGACACATCATCGTCTTGGACACTTCATCGTCTTGGACATTTCATTGTCTGGGACACTTCATCGTCTGGGACACTTCATCGTCTCGGACATTTCATCGTCCGGGGCTCATCGTCATCGGGGACACTTCATAGTTTCTTACGTTATTAGCTATTCTACGTGCACCAGGTCTTCAGGGTCGCCGACTACGGGCTAGGTGGTGGGATCCGTAGAATTTAATATTATTAGCTATTCTGCGTGTACTTGGTGTATAGAGTTGCCGATTACGTGGTCTAGATAGTGCGATCAGTAGCTTTTTATGTTATTAGCTCAAATACGTGCATCAGGTGTTCTGAGTCGCCGATTACAGGATCTAGGTAGTGCGCTACGTAGCTTTTTATGTTATTAGCTCAAATACGAGCACCAGGTGTTCGGGGTCGCCGATTACGGGATCTAGGTAGTGCGCTCCGTAGCTTTTTATGTTATTAGCGCAAATACGTGCACCAGGGAATCGCAGGTATATATGGACTCAGAGCTTGAATCCACCGTTGTCCCTATATCATGGGGAAACTCTGCCCCCTAGACCCCCTTCTTGTACTAATTGAACCTAACTAACCCCCTCAGGGTGTTGTAAGGTTTGCGACGCCACGTGCGACTCGGGGAACTTGTAGTGCAATAAGTAGGGGAAAGTCGACCAAACCCAACCGGGTTGTACCTACTACCCCCTGCTCTATATCTCCCATCACTATATTAACCATTTCATGGTATATCCGGAGGGGTGCATTTTTCACGTGGGTTTACTATTTTACATATCTATTGGTTGGAGGTTAGGGTATTATAAAAAGGGGGGTCTGGGGGGCGGAGCCCCCCATGACATAGGGACAACGGTGGATCCGTTCATGAACCTGAAGTTAGCAGCCATATCCAGCAGCCAGATAGGAAATCCATAGGCGCCGAAAGTACAGGGACCATAATTTTAGAATTTGATTATTTGCGTATTATTTGTGAATGGAACCATTATAAACGGATTAATATCACCTCCAGACACCTTCAGTCAACAAATCCAGTCACTAGTAAATAAAATTAATGTTTATAACAATATAAAAATAAATAATTTAAATTAAAGCCAATATATTGCAAAAATGGACACGCATGGTCGTAGAGCTTCGGAAAAAATTGCTTTCATTAGCTAATTTAATCCTGTGAATATCTGTAAGGGTTTTATTCAACATCAGCCATTGTTTATTTAAAAATGTTATAAACAATACCATCAGCCAGATGCTAAAATGGACACGCATGGTCGTAGACCTTCGGAAAAAATTGCTTTGTGTAGCTAATTTAATCCTACAAACACCTGTAAGGGTTTTAGTCAACATCAGCCATTGTTTATTTAAAAATGTTATAAACAATACCAGCAGCCAGATGCTAGAATGGACACGCATGGTTGTAGACCTTCGGAAAAAATTGTTTTGTGTAGCTAATTTAATCCTACAAACACCTGTAAGGGTTTTAGTCAACATCAGCCATTGATTATTTAAAAATGTTATAAACAATACCAGCAGCCAGATGCTAAAATGGACACGCAAGGCCCTAGAGCTTCGGAAAAAATTCCTTTGAGTTGCTTATTCAATCCTATAAACATATTTGAGACTTTTTTTCAACATCATGCATTGTTTATTTATAATTGTTCTAAACAATTACAGCCGCCAGATCTCAAAATGGACACGCGAGGTCCTAGAGCTTCGGAAAAAATTCCTTTTCGCATAGGCGTTAATCGACTCGAGATCATTCCCCCTTTTAACAACCTCGGAAATATTGTCAGATTTTGCGTATCTCTTGCCGTTCTTTAGATATTTAAAAATTATGAAAACTTTTTGCTTTGGAAATTTTTAAAATCCCTTTACATGCATGCATTAATCGACTCGAGACGTATTTAACGTATTTTAGCCTGCCTGAATGCATTATTTTAAAGGCGGATAGAAAAAGTCCTATTTCCTGTGTCATCTATTCGTTACTTTTATATCATTTCACAACAGCCAGTGTGGACAAGTGGTTACGGCTCAAACTTGCTGCGCGGAGAACCGGGGTTCGATTCTCGGTCGGGGCAAATATTTCTTTTCTTTTTTAATTAGTTTAATTTATTCCAAATGTACGCTTACAGCTCGCTTTAATGTCTACATTCACATTCCGTGAACTTTTACACATATTACGCCTCTTGTACGTCTCTGGGACACCTTATATGACGCTGTCGGGACGCTCCCGATTTTTCACTCCATATAGTTCGTTATTCACCGATAGGCGCTGAAATCACTTAATCTCTCTCGATATGAAAATGCGAATCAGATTTGCACATAAATTGATGAGAGCGATTAAAATAAAACCGATTTTTGAGTCGTCTTGATTTACTGCCTTTACATCCAGCGTCACATATTTCAGATATAATTACATCCACTTTGAGTTTTTATGTGCCTCGAATCCCTTTCTCGTTTTTATTCCTAGATGTCATTTAGTAGATGTTAAAATTATTTTATAAATATGGAATGGCTGAATAGTAATAACATATGTAATGCGTTACTAAGTGTATTTGATGCGCAAAATAATAAAACTTTTGATGATTTCGTACAGTATGCGAAATTGTATAAAAAATCCTTCTGGTTATTAGTTTGCGGTAAATTAATGGGACGTAAAGACCACGAACTATCAACAAAAACGTGAAGAAATGTTATTATTTTTTCCGCAGAAATTCTGACTCAATTATAAAAAACATGTCTGTTGAGAATGCATTGCGCAGTAATTCCAGTGCAATCGAAGATGTTGATTCATCGGATTCAAGTCCTATGGAAGAAGAAGAAAATAACTGTAGTTATGAAACTAGCTATGTCGGTGATGTACGGAACAATAAAATTTCGTGTGAAATAGATCAGCCTTCTTCTACGGATGACGGTCTAGACAATGCAATGTTTCATCTTAATATTGAACGTTTGCCGACGAATAACAGCGGAACCAACCAATATGAAAATGGAAAAATCGATGAAAACATCCTATCAGAAAAGGAAGTGTTTTCGGTTTCTGGTGCACGTTCTGAGGATTGCGAAGTAGATGTATCAGAACGTTCTCCAACAGTTAGTCCTTTTGATGTAGATCAAAATTTGTTAGCCGGAAATAATTTTAATAGTCGTAAGAAAAACGTTTATTCTGATTGGGAGCCGTATGCATCATTCAATGTTCCTGCTAAATTTTGGAATGAGTTTTGGACAGGGAAAAAATCATTGAAAAAAGAATGGTTTCACGATTTCCACAAATATTTCGCTGCTGTTCATAAATACTGTGTAGTAAATTGCAAGTGGCACAAATGCTCTATAAGAAAGAAAGGCGGATACAGTTTTCAGGCCATTGTGGTATGTAAACACTCGACTTGCACTACTTACAAACTGTTCATTAATGAATTTATTTGTGAGCCGCACAAGGATCACGAAGTGCAAGTATTGGCTAAAATACCACTGGATCATAGTGGAGGCGAAAGCCATCGTCGTCAATGTAAAGGGCCAATTAGAGCCATTTACGCAGAAGAACTAAAAAAGCAGTCAGCTGAAGTTGTGAAATTGTCTCTGTTAAACAAGAAGCCAGAAGATGAGCCAAATGGGGAACATAAATGATGCCCCATCTTCTATGTTACTCCATAAAATCAGAAGCGAAGATACTGCAAAAGAAGATCTGCATAAAAATTTTTATACTTTTATGTCCCGATTAGACGAGGTTCTGATGACAAAAGCTCCAGGTTCAAAATTCAGCGGTTATATTCAAAGCTATTCAATAAAACCTTTTTCTATAGGTTTATTTTCGGAAGCTCAATTAAGATATTTTGCCTCTAGAAATGTTAGATTCTTGTATATAGATGCGACCGGTTCGATTACATCAAAACCAGAAGTCATACACTTACATTCCGATACTGTGTACTACTATTGTATGGTCCTTTCCGGAGAAGAAGATTGTGCTCCACTACCGATTTACGAGTTGATTTCTGGCAAACACGATGCAATTACGCTGGAAAGCCACTTTAAAACATTCGTGTCAATGCTGAAAAAAGTTTTCACGAAATCGGTTCAAAAAGTCGAAATGGACTTCAGTCTGGCGTTGTTGCAAGCATGCTGTGCAGCTTTCAATAACATGCCGCTAGTTAAGTACGTGCACTTTTTGTTTGAACTGTCAGGTCATCCCATAACCGAAGACAGCAATGTGGTCGTCATACATATATGCTCGTCACATTTTATTAAGACTGTACTGAAAAGAGGCAAAAAAAACTTTCCCACGAGGCAGTAAAGCAATACATATCATAGGAATGTTTATGAATAAGCTTCTTCATTCCTACAATATTAACGATGCAAGCGACATTTACAAACAATTGATAAATATATTTGGTTTGAAGAAGAAGTGTCATAACTTTGATGAAATTATTGCAGATCTCGAGAATGACGAAATCTCCAATAGTACAGTTTTTGATGAAATCGAAGATGGGGATGATGACGGTGGAACTGAAGACGATGATTATAAATCAACCAACGTCAACAATAGAACCTCAGAGTACTATACATTTTTTTAAACTATTGAGGAGAGAGTAGTATGCGAAGCGGAAAGCGGTGAGGTTGATAATTCTTTCTACAATTCTGACTTTCTTCTCTACATTACTGAATTTTTAATGGTATATTACCCCCTGTGGAGCGCAGTAGCAATAATAAATTTTGGCTTGTACCGTGACAGCAACGCCCCAGTGGAAAACTATTACAAAGTCCTTAAACACAACAGATTTGACAGCAAAACTAAAATCCCTGCACCTCGTTTCATCATGAAAAATTTTGAATTTATACAAGGAGGATTAAAGCAGAGGCAATATTCCTTAAAAAACAACCAAACAAAAACGAAAAATAATCGATGATAATCCTGTCGAGACCTGGAAGCGTAAGAAGGGCAAGGGATCATCAAAAGAAAATAAATATTTAAAAGCAGAGAAATACGCTATCGGTAAAATAGACGAGGAATTTTTAAACCTTGCGAAGATACCTGGGATTGAATGTGAAGATCTGGAAATTACCGATGTCAAAGAGGCAGTATCTTCACATCCTATAATCGAAAAAAGTACGGTGATACATACAGCAGAACGAAGTTTATTCTCTGAAGAAAACTCGTATCCTGCAAACTTCCCCCATATCGACAGAAATATAAATGGATACATTCTTAATTCAACATCTTTTCAGACACTTCAACCGTATACTTCCACTGATCAGTATATAACAGACGAAGTTATAAATTCGTATTTGCAAACACTCCATTCCGATGTTACTAATCAAAATGTGGACATAATTTCTTTTGACACCATGTTCTGCGAAAGCATTGCAAAGAATGGTTATATAACCAAAGGATTTAAGAAATGGGGAGAAATAAGACACGCGTGGACACAAGATTTATGGCTAATTCCAATCAACCACAACCTACATTGTACATTAGCTGTAGTATTATTAAAAGAAAAAATTATAATATACCTGGATTCATTACATGGAAATCCCAATAACAGGATCCTAAATGGAATCCTACAATACTTGGAATTGAAGAAAAATATTTCATGGGAAGAATGGAGTCTGTATATACCGAAAGACATACCACTACAACCTACTACCAGCGGAAATTGCGGCATCCACGTTTGCTCTTGGGCTTACATTGTCATAAAAGGAAAATTCGAATCTTTTTCCGAAATCCATATGGACAAGGCGAGAAAAGGAATAGCGACTCGATTAGCGGAATCAAAATGCGATAGAAAAATGGAAAAGAAAATGACTAAATGCAACGACGCAATGATAAATAATGTTTCAGAACTAGGGGTTGGTCAGAATCCAGATTTATACAAGATAATAAAAAGAGTGTACACAAGCCCCCTTGGATTTGATTCGACACTGGAAGCGTGTGCTTCAATGCGACTCATTCTAAAAAAGCACGAACCTGGACCAACAACTAGGAGAGTCACAATTTGAACAAATCTAAAACGAGAAAATTTAATATAAAACAGACAAAAACAAAAAAAAGCATATAACAGAAAAAATAAAAAAAAAGCATATAACAAAAAAAAATAAAAAAAGCAAAAAACTATAAAAAAAAGAAAAAAAAAAAAAAAAAAATGAAGTCACAAAACCCGAAACGTCCACGTCGTTGGCCTTGGATATAAACTGATGTCGGGATCATTTTCGAACACATATATTTTCTAAATAATTCTTCATAAGATTTTTAAATAAACAGTGCGTGATGTTGAAAACAACCCGTAAATATGTTTATAGGATTGAATAAGCAACTCAAAGGAATTTTTTCCGAAGCTCTAGGACCTTGCGTGTCCATTTTAGCATCTGGCTGCTGGTATTGTTTATAACATTTTTAAATAAACAATGGCTGATGATGAATAAAACCCTTATAGATATTCACAGGATTAAATTAGCTACTCAAAGGAAGTTTTTCCGAAGCTCTAGGACCTTGCGTGTCCATTTTAGCATCTGGCTGCTGGTATTGTTTATAAGATTTTTAAATAAACAATGGCTGATGTTGAATAAAACCCTTACAGATATTCACAGGATTAAATTAGCTACTCAAAGGAATTTTTTCCGAAGCTCTAGGGCCTTGCGTGTCCATTTTAGCATCTAGCTGCTGGTATTGTTTATAACATTTTTAAATAAACAATGGCTGATGTTGAATAAAACTCTCACAGATGTTTATATGATTAAATTAGCTACTGAATGCAATTTTTTCCGAAGCTCTACGACCATGCGTGTCCATTTTAGCATCTGGCTGCTGGTATTGTTTGTAACATTTTTAAATAAGCAATGGCTGATGTTGACTAAAACCCTTACAGGTGTTTATAGGATTAAATTAGCTACACAAAGCAATTTTTTCTGAAGCTCTACGACCATGCGTGTCCATTTTAGCATCTGGCTGATGGTATTGTTTATAACATTTTTAAATAAACAATGGCTGATGTTGAATAAAACCCTTACAGATATTCACAGGATTAAATTAGCTACTGAAAGCAATTTTTTCCGAAGCTGTACGACCATGCGTGTCCATTTTTGCAATATATTGGCTTTAATTTAAATTATTTATTTTTATATTGTTATAAACATTAATTTTATTTACTAGTGACTGGATTTGTTGACTGAAGGTGTCTGGAGGTGATATTAATCCGTTTATAATGGTTCCATTCACAAATAATACGTAAATAATCAAATTCTAAAATTTTGGTCCCTGTACTTTCGGCGCCTATGGATTTCCTATCTGGCTGCTGGAAGTGGCTGCTAACTTCAGGTTCATTCCTGGTATCCTATAATAGCTGAGGCCACGTTGTATATTGTATATTGTAGAAAAAATTGTTACTTGAATTATTTTATTGTTTTTAAGTGTAAATATTTAGCATAATCTTTGCGAGTTCTTTTTGTATGTAGTTTGTATGCGTTTTTATTTTAATTATATTGCATTTTTATTCTTTTGTTTTATTTTGAGTTTTTATGTAAATTTTGAGGGCGAACTCGTTAAGAAAATTAATAAATAAATAAATAAATTATGAATATAATGAATCAAGATTTTCAATTTGTGATTCAATTTATGGATCAACATTTTATATAATAACTGGATTTCATGGATTTCATGTAATTATTGGTATTTTTATATTAATAAATTCATTTTATATAATAAATAAAAAATATATTTCAAATTTTCACCATTTTAGATTTGAATTAAGAGCTTGATATTGACATTTTGTTGATGTTGTTTGATTATTTTTATTTATAATAATTTATTACTTACCATATTATTTATATAATATAAATTCGTATATTTATTTTCCAAATAAAAAGTTATATTTATAAATATAAATAATTATAATTTTTGTATTTATTATATTTATTATATATTTATTAAATTTTATTTTAATAAAAAAAAATGAAATTTATGAAAAAATATTATCATTTGAATGTGGATTTGATTTATTTAGAATTCAACGAATACCATTTTCTTTACAATTTTATTTAATTAGAATTATTTTTTAAATTTTTGATATTGAAATTTCTTTATTATTACCAATATTACATTCAATTAATATAATTTTATTATATAAATGAATTTTAATTTTTTATTTTATAATTATTATTTTATTATTAGGTTTATATTTAGAATGAAATGAAGGAATTTTATATTGATTTAAATAAGGAATTTAGTTAAATAAATAATATTTATATTGCACTTAAAAGTTAATTAAAATTAATTCTAATTAGAATATAAATTTAATTTCGACTTAAATATATGATTAATTAATCAATTCTTTAATTGAAACCAAAATAGAGGTAAATTAATGTTTGTTTGTTTATTAATTATAAGCCCTGGATAAAACCAATAGGTTCGTTTCCTTGGGGCTGCGAGATACATTAAGGCGTACATAAGAAAAATTTCTGTAGTGATACATAATTAGGTATAATTAATTATATAAGAAAAGGCGCTTATTTGTAACTTAGCTTAAATTAAGATATCTAAAGAACGGCTAATTTATAATTTGCAACAGAGATCTATCGGAATTAAGGTTTTCCTGTTTCAACAAGTAATCGTAAAGTGCAGTCTTAAAAGTATGTGACGACATGATGTCTTTAATAACTGCAGGAAGGGTATTCCATAGACGCGAAGATATTACTGCAAAAGACTTTTGATGCTTGTTTGCGCAAATGGTACATACAATACATCACGCGGGGTTCTTGTTGAACGATTAGCAACAGTGTCTCGCTGTGTGAATAAATTAAGTAAGTACAGAGGTTGCCGATTCTGAAATAGCCGGTGTACTACCGATCCCACGAAATAAAGTCTACGGTATTTTACCGTAAGCCATCCAAGTTCACGTCGGTATGGGGACACATGACAATCATACTTTAAATTAAAAATGAATCGTACACAAGAATTTAACAGGGTCTGCAGCTTCTTATTTAACATTTGAGATACATCAGTATACGAAACGCAACAATAGTCAAAGTGTGGGAGTATCAACGATGTTACGAGTTTAATTCGTAGCCTTCTGGAGAGCAGGTTCTTATTTTGTTTGAGTCGATATAAGGTGCAATTTACTCGTCGGGAAATTTCTCTAATATTTGATCGCCAAGATAATGTGGAGTCAAGCGTGACTCCAAGATTACGCACTTCACTAACAAAAGGTACTACTACACCGTCCGCTATTATTTCAGGATAATGAAGAGGATTGAAGGCTCTGATATAACCAACTGATCCAATTAGGATGGCTTTTGTTTTTAATGAATTCAGTGTCAATCCATTTCTTTTAGACCAATCAAATATTGATCGAACATCATCATTAATCTGCCGAATAGCAGTACTTAAATTTGAGAGTTTGCATCTAAGTAATAATTGCAAATCATCAGCATAAAGCAGATGCAATGCATTTTTGATGACCTCTGATACATCATTTATGAATAGCAAGAAGAGTAGTGGACCAAGAATTGATCCTTGTGGCACACCTGCAAGAACTTCTCGCCATGACGAATATTCATCACTTGAGGTGGCAACAGATTGAACACGGTTAGTCAAGTATGATGCAAACCATCGTATGACTGATGAGGACATGCCTAGCGACTTTAATTTAAATAATAAAAGAATCACATCAACTGTGTCGAAAGCTTTCGAGAAGTCAAACAGCACAACAATCGTTACCATTTGATTTTCTATGCCTTCTCTAATGTAATCAGTAGCTTTAATGAGCACGCTTTGGGTGCTGAAATTTTGTCTAAAACCGGATTGCATCGGACTTAGGAGATTGTAAAACTTTAAGTATTCAGTAATCTGCTCGAAAACTATCCTCTCCAATAACTTTGCTAGGACACAAAGGATAGCAATGGGTCTAAAATCAGATAGTGAGTTGGGATGGGGGATTTTATTGATAGGAATAACACGCACTTTTTTCCATTGTGTGGGAAAAATAGAGGATGAAAGCGGAGATGTAAGTAAGTCTAGTAGAAAAGAACCAATAACAGGCAATGATATTCTGACAGTTGAGATATCAAGTCCATCTGTACCTTTTGCATCAGACTTAATAGCAGCTAGACACCGTTCAATACAGGCAATATCGATTTGCTTGAAAAAGAAACAGTTTGGACCATCAACATTATCAAACATATCAGCAGGTAGATTCCTTACCGGTTCTTCTCTACCAGAGTTAGAAATAGACACAACAAAATTATTCAGATCATCACAAATACCCGGAAATTTGCAAGGCACCGCTTGACTCTTCACTATACCTTGGCGTCTTAATTCTTTCCAGATATTTTGAGGCAAAACTAAATCTTTTAGCCGGGAAAAACTGTGTTTCTCTTGCGCTCGAGATACACGTCTACGAACAAGTCTACGAAGGTGTATATAGTCTGCAAATAGTATTGGATCATTCGATCTTTTGCACTTATTATACAAATTTTTACGCTGTTTCATTAGTGACTTAATTTCAGGTGTTAGCCATGGTGCTGCACGTCTACGAAAATTAAAGTTTTGAATAGGAGCATGAGCGTCAAGGTTTGACAATATCGCATCAGTTAGAAAGGCCTGCTTAGCATCGACCGAGAGTAACCCTGAGAAATTGTCCCACTCGACATTAGATAAATCACGTAAAAACAAGTTAGCATCAAAATTTTTGAAATTTCTGGCATTAAATGTAACTTTCGTGTCACGAGAAACCCTTATCTGATATTGAATTTCTATTAGATCATTGTTGGATACAGCTGGGCCTTCCCACTGACGCGAAGAAATAATTTTGTCAACATCATCAACCAGACAATGGTCAATCCATGACGCAGTCTCCGATGTTTGATGTGTTGGGCCAAAAGGGACGATGTGTAAGTTCAGACCTATCGCAAATTCGTGCAAATGCTTGCTCTTGGGAGTTTCATTTAAAAGGTTAATGTTTAAATCTACAATAATAATAACATTAGTATAGAGATGCAACAGCTTTAGTACTTCTCCCTCAACTTCACGTAGCATTACAGCTTTAGGCGGATGGTATACAGATAGTAATAAAAGTGGAGGAGAGTCGCCGTAAGTTATTTCCAAAATTAAGAAATCAGTAGAATGGTCTGGTATACGATTAAAGCGGAATTGGGATGAAGAACACAGAATTTTGGCATTCAGATAATTATGTACATAGACTCCTACTCCCCCACCCCTTTTACCTTCTCGGTCGCATCGACACAGAGTATAGTTTTCTAATTTAACGGTATCGCTATCTACCAGAGGATGAAGCCAGGACTCCGATATACAGATAACGTGGTAAATATTTACTCTAAAAAACTCCCGAAGCACCAGCATCCGACCTCTAGTTCTAAGCGATTGAGCATTGATGTGACAGACTCTAAGAAAAGGCGATGAAAGCAAGGTTTCTTGACTAGTCGACGTGGATACAGTTAGTGGCGTAGATGATGTTGGTGTTGAAGAAACAGAAGCAGATGTCTTGGAAGTACTTAATTCCTCCACGTAAAGTTGGTGTCATTTCAATAACTGAGCAAGATCTTCTTCAGACCTAATGGTTGTCGGTACTGCTGTATTTGGACAATGCACCATGATGACGGGACCTCGACGCTTTACTTGAAAACCACGTCCTTTGACTTTCTGTCTTACTATGGTAAGCAATTTGTAAACATCTTGCGGGAGGAAGTCATTAATGTAAACTTCCGAAGAGATGTACTTAGAAGCAATGTCAGTTGATTTCAATGACCCTCTCTGACGCTTTGCTTGTAATATTTCGTTACGCAGTTTGGGTTCACTTAATTCCACAAATATCTTGCGAAAATTACGAGTCGATGACATGTTCGCACGTGATTGATTTGATTGCATCTTCACAGTCATTCGATGTGCCCTCACTATATTTTCTGATCGAATTGAGTACCCTAATGCAACAGTGATTCCAATTATAATTTCTGGTATATTTTCATCGTCGTGCTCTGGAATTCCATCGATGGTTAACTCACAGCTGTGTTCCTTGTATTCGGAAATTGACATACGAGACTGTAATTCTGAATTTTTTTCCTGTAGTAATTTAATTACTCGATCTCGATCTGCATCAGCTTTGATAGTCTCGGTTTTAAAAATCTGAAGGTCTCCTACGTCAGCTGTTATTTTCTTCACAGTATTAGAAAATTGAACTTGAGATGCCAGTATGGCCGCTGTTTGGTCGGTTGAAATTTGTATTTGATGTTTAAGTGTTCCAAGTTCCTTGAGAATTTTATCAAATTTTGTATCTTGGATATGTTCTTCCGCGGGCACTTGTTGTTCTGCATTTAATGTCATAGAAGGGATGCTATTCGAACGAACAAGTTTAGCTGCAGCAAGAATTTTTGTTGGACGGCCACGTTTTGACTTTTTAACGCAACACAAAAATTCACCTTCGGATGTGAAATATTCCTCGGTTAAGCATTGAAAATGTGCAGGCTGCGCACATTTGATACAAAAAGTAAAATCTTGTGGATCGGATTTACCACATGCAAAGCAAGAGGTGAGATCACGAGGTCGCTCACTCATCATTGTTAACCAAAATAATAAAATATTAAAACCGTTCACTCCTGTACTATGTAAATATGAAACGTTATTTATCTATAACTGGTTATTTATCTTGTCAGTTTCAAATATTTGTATTGTGCAGCTCTTCAATAACGTGTAATGGCATGGGTGTGAAAGATTTATTTTTGCGTGTATTAAGTAAAGTTATACTTTACGCACTCAAACAGGCATCAAAACTTTACGCACTCACGTTACGCGCGCAAATACAAAAAATAGGATACCTAACACGTGTGTAAAGTATAACTGTTACGCACGGGTCGGGAACTTTACACATGACTCGGCGCCTGCGGCGCCTCGTATAGACACCAGCCAAACATAGCCGTCGAAATGTCGTCAGTAAAATCAAGTAGCCAGTGTCCACTCAGCCTGCAGATTTCCAAGTAAGTACATATTGGATTGAGAATTATATCTTTGAATAAAATATAATAAATATTATGTTTTTAGATAGAAATTTATTACATAATTACATTTTACTGCATTTCCGGGCTGGTCGAGTTTTAAAAATTATAGGAGGTTTTTTATTACTAGTAGGTTTAGTTTTAGATTTTTCTTCTCCTGCTCTATAATTTTTTGTTTTTCTATTTTTGTAAGTATTATTATCAACAGACCAGTGATTACATGACACGTGCATACTTTTTGCAATGCAATCTGAACATGTCAAATAGTTTAGGAATAGTATTTTCCGGTTGGGTTTTGTCCAGATCACTTGGTAAACCTTATTTGTATTTGCAGCCGCTTTCAAATCTCTTTTAACCAGTAAATCGATTTGTTATACTTCATTTCTTGAAATTATAAACATTCTTATCTGTGAACCGCTTGACGCAACCATGTTTATAACATCTTCAGCAAAGATGACGTCTTTGCCACTTTCAGCTGCCCGATCACATAAACTTTTCACATGACCTCGTACTCCATCTGCAGTACTTTTTCCGTGACCAGGTGTAGTATATTTCCACTTATCGAATTCTAATGAGGAATTTTCACAAAAATTTTAAAACAAGAAGTTTGTTTTATTTTGATACTGGGTACTAGGACCGTCACTTTGAAAATAAGAAACTGCTACGTTAGATACTATATATCGAATTAACTTCAAAACTGGTTGCAACGAAGCCCACACTGAGACTGCATCGTGTCTCAAGTATTCTGAAACGGAACAAAAAGTAATGCACGTCACTGCTGCCGATAATACGTCTCTATAGTAAAAAAACACCCATTTGTATGGTTATATGGCCTTATATTTAGTATTCGTGTCCTCTATACGGGTCGCGAAAATTTATTTCGCGGCCTGGCAAAATGAAAAAACTTTTACGCCCTTGTATTAAAATAGCATATATAGATGTCATTCTCTTTCAACTAAAAAGCAATTTTATTACAGAATTCTCGGCATCGAGAGGCCTTCAGCCTCATCATCGGAGATAATTCTCGTCGTCCGGATGGAGGGAACGGAACAGGGCTTCGGGTTTTGAATAAGCCCTGTCAATCCACAGTTGATCATCAACCCAATTGAAATAGCTCGAACCACGCCATGTGGGCCTGCTGATAAAGCAGGCCTTAAAGCTGGCGATATGATTCGGCGAGTCGACGGCATAGAAATTGTATCGCGTACGCATGGCATCAACTTATTGATGCCTTGCAAGCGAACGGTCGAATTAGAAATATTGCGACCACAACCCCCGCAAGAGCAACACCAACGACCCCCGCAAGAGCAACACCAACGACCCCAGCAACAGCAACTCCAACGACCACTGCAACAGCAACAGCAACGACCAGCGGAGCGGCAAGAACAAGCGTCACCGTCGAAACGCCAGCGACCTCAACCACCGAAACGCATACGGCCGGTACCCACGAAAATGGCAACTGGAGGAACCGCGAAAGAAGCAGCGGACACAACTGCCGACTCAACAGCGACCACTACCTCCTGTGAATCTCGTGGCAGAGTATAAATGCAAACAATATCTCGATATGCCAAGTTTATTGCCGTAGAGTGGTATTTTCGCGCCCGAGCTCGCCGACTTTCATTTTTGCTTGTGCAGTTTTGCGTGTGCACCTGCGCGTGCTGAGGGAGTGGCTGTTTCGTTTGTGGGTGAAAATTGGATACGATGGGCCTTGTATCCGCTCGTTGCCCAGGTGACGGTTCCTTCGAGTCGTCGAGGCGTCCCAGCGGCGCGGCGGTGATAAGTGCACTAGCCATTATTATTATTATTTTTAAATTACTAATTGATTCAGTACACCTTCCGTTTAATAAAGTATGCTGTTGCCCGGGCTTTTATCTCAATCCCGTGAGAGTTATGCCTCAGCAAGGGTCTAATTCCTTCACGAAATATTGTGTACATTATTTAGCGACCCGATCCTCGCTCATTCCTATCCAAAGGTCAATGCACCTAAGATTATTTTAGTTCCAATTCGTTCACTCTATTACACATTGCGTCCAGTATTCAATATGTTTTAAGAATGGAAGATTTAAAGTTGATTTATGTTTAAATAAAGGATTTTAAATATTTTTAAAAGATTTATTTATTTTACCACCCCAGCCTCTCTCTTCGATATACCAAGTCGAAAGGAATTTTTCCTTTTGTTTGTTCAGTTTAAGTAAAGTTTTCTTATTCACTTCGTGCGTGGCACTGGAGGGGATACGAAAACGACAGCAGCGCTCGAGGAACAGTTCCCGGAACTACGTACCCCGAGTATACAGGGTGAGTCTGGTAGAAGTGAACATAGGGAAACCCATGTTAAGGCTACGCGTCCATACCGCCAAGGGCGATTTTAAACGCGCTATCGTCAAGATGAGCCCACTTCCTATTAACGAAGAAGAATGAAGAGATCACAAGAAGAAAAAGTGTGGATATTTGATATTGTATAAGTTCCGATTTTTGTATATATTTATTATAGTGATATATTCTGACCTTCTACCTTTGAAAACTTTACTGTATTCTGCAGTTTAGGCGTATATATTTGCGTGTGTTGATAAGACATTTTATCAAGGTGGACGGTATGAAAAGATTTATTTAACTTTAAATTTTATGTTTGAATTTCGATTCGGAGTTTCGTTACAATATTTACATTTATATAGATACACACATTGCGATCACGTGACTCGCCAATACGGGTATTTGTAATTTTAACAAGTTTGATTATTAGACGCTGTAAACCGAAAGTCAGTAACCGCCGAACACTCGGAAAGGCGAAAAAAGTCAGGCAAATGCGAGCGGAACGGCATTATTTTATATTCGTATAGTGTCGTTGAAATAAATTAATAATTAACAGTGCTACCAAGAAATTTTATTCGTGCACACCTTTCTCGTCTCCGCCAAAAATTCAAGGGTGAAGAAGATATATTTTTCAATGTTTGTCAGTGTAATGGGCAAATTAACACAGTAAGGAACTGTCGAAATGGCATGCAAACGACATTCGAAAATTATTACAAGTAAAAGCAATAAATAGGTAAATAAAGGTATATTTCTTGACCGTTTCAATGGAATTAAATAAACAATTAAGTTTTTCTTGGTATTACGGTCCTCTTACTGTTTCTGAAAAAAGTAAACAAAGAAAAATGACGTAACTGGGATATCAGTTAACGTCGAGCGCAATAAATTATTCAGTACTTATATGTAAAAATTTTGAATCACCTACTATTGGATTTAATATTAAAAGTAATCCCTCTAGCGCTTATAATTAGAACTATTGTTAAAATGCGTGTTGTTAAAATCCTTGCCCTGGACGCGATATTCAATTTTAAGTTTGTAAATCTAATTTTCATTTTATACTGCATTTCAGAAACAGTAAGAGGACCGTAATACCAAGAAAAACTTAATTGTTTATTTAATTAAAAGCAATAAACTTGTTGAGTGTTTTAAACAAATATTTTAAAATCACTTCAAATTTCAGTACATATTTCTTCTACATCTACACGATTACATTATTGTCGTAGAAATATTTGTTTAATATTTACACGATAAATGTATAATTTTGAGATGCCAATTATGTTTTGCAAGAAGACTATCCTAAGTGATGTTGTTGTACTTATAAATCCACAAATGCACATTAAATTGATCCAGACATTAAGTTTAATAAGCTAACCAAAAATTACAAATTGCTTCGCGATTAAGAAGCGACTTATTATTCTGTGGGATAACGTTACGTTTAATATATTTCAATAATTTGTTTTTACTTCACTGCAGTTCATATTTTGAGATTTTACATTACTTCAGTTTTAGTTTCACTGATTATACTGAAGTGTAAATAGAAGTATGCAATATTTCCGATTTTGAAAAACTTTCCGAAATAAAAAACGGACTTTTTGATACGATTTTAATCCTTCCAAGAATATATTTCATATAATAAGAGCATAAAATATAATAAAGTGTATTTAATTAGAGGAACACCATACATTAGAGTCGGTTTTATATCATTTCGACGCTCAATACGAAGACTAGGATATTTCAAATCTGATACGAAGACTAGCTTATTCCACTTTCTCTGCGGGAAAAGTAGGTTATTTCATTTTCCCGGCACGAAAAATAGGACATTTTGATTTTTTCCCGAAAGAAAAGGTTTTACACTTTTCGCGGCGCAAAAACTGGATATTTCATTATTTTTACGCGAAAAATAGGCTATTTCATTATTTTGACACGAAGAATAGGATATTTCGAATTTTCTTAGCGACTACTACATTATTATTTTATTGTAAAGCGAAGTATATCTGATTTATATAATTATTTTTTATTTAAAGTATATATTATTAACAATTTTGATTTAACTATTTGTGTTAATCAATAATAATAATAATTATTAATAAAAAATAATACTTATACGATATTTATATATTATGTCTTTAAGAATACAATATTTTTACACTTAATGTTAACACAATATATTTGTATATAAATTTAAAATTTTATATTAAAATGAATGGTGCTGTGGTGAGATTAAACCCTTCGCTACCATAGTTTTTACAACTTCCTTTTTTCTGTCAAACAAAGGAAGCTTTCCGTACTATGCCTCTTTGATTTGAAAATTATCATCATTATCATTATCATCTTCATCATGATTATCATCATCATCGTCGTCGTCATCGTCATCAACATCATCATCATTCTTATCGTCTTCCTCGTCATCATCGTCGTCGTCGTCGTTGTCGTCGACGTCGCCGTCGTCGTCGTCATTGTGGTCATCATCATCATTGTAATTGTGAAATACAATATATCCAGTTTTTCGTGCCAAAGAAATGAAAAAACGTTTTCTTCCCGCCGAAATTGAAATGACTTATCCTGCATTTCATGCCTTAACGCCGAATCCTAGTCTTCGTGTCAGATTTGAGATATCCTAGTCTTCGTAACGAGCGTCGATTTAAACATACAAATAGTTCCAAATCCGTCAAATATTGCTGCTGTAGTAGTGATGATATCAAGTTTGTTTTGGGAAAAGGTAGGGGAGGACGGGGTAAAGCGGAACTCCCTTTTTATTTTGTATTATATAAGGCAAAAAAATTAAACGACTCGACTGTTATCTAGTATCATTTGAAACTTTATCTTAATGCGCAACTTTTCCCGTAAAGAGAAATTTTTTGTGGCATCGTATGTTATTGGAATATCGAAATGAAAAATTTACTTTTTTTGGGGTAAACCGAAACAGGCGAGGTAAACCGGAACATGTCCTGGGGCAAATCGGAACATTTGATTTTTCTTTATTTTTCATCAAAGTTTTCAACATTAATGAAGTAATTTCTATATTTTAGGGAAAAAGTAACATATGCATGTAATTTATAATAACAGAGTTTAATTTTATTCAATTTGTATACAAAGTAACATGGTAACCGAGTAACAAATTAATGTTTGTTACTATTGCTTTATAAAAAAAAGCAAGCTATAATGTTATTGAACAATGATGGTTTAGGGATTGTGGTCTGAGCAGGCTGGCGAATCAGTTAATCGGGTATTTCTTAAATTTTTGGACACATTTAAGACAAATATATACCCTTGATGATCTACAAAGTTTTTCAAAAAGATTGAAGAGATCAGTAGATGCGTTTTCGTCCCAGCACATTTCATTATTTCATTTATAAAACTTATAAAACAAAAAAATAAAAAAATTTAAAAATATAAAAAAAAACACAAAATTATAAAATCAACAAAAAAAAAAATAAAATGAAAGAGGTGCAATGTAAGTTTCATCCACGTGGTGCACCTTGGAAACGGTTATTACCGGCTAAAAACTTATGGGTCAAACATTGTTGTACATAATCATACAATGTATACATCTAGTTATATCAAAGATTCTTGACATTTATCAACAAATTTAGTAATAGTATATTATGAAACTAGTGCGTAAAAGTTCATTCTACGAATGTGAAGGGTTGCGACCCAAGCCGAAGGCGAGGGTGGTAATCACATTCGCAGAATAAACATTTACGCACATGTTTCATACGATATTTTGTGTCACTTGAGTGCGTAAAACGCGACCGAAAAATGTCAAAAGTGTGTAAAATAGCATTTTACGCATCGAATGGCATAAAAGCATTTTATCAGTGTTGTACTTTTTTGTTTATGTATGTGAATAACCAACAGCATATGTGTATAGATTATAAACAATAAGAAATATAATAGTATATTATGAAACTAGTGCGTAAAGTTCATTCGTAATCACATTCGCATACATACAGATAACTATACCCGAGTAAAAAAAATTTGTCTCTGAAAGATCTTTCCGAGATCTTGCGGGTTTAATCTCGTAAAGATCTCGCTACTGGGACGGAGCGAGATTGTTGCGAGATGAACAAAAGCTTAAAATGGTATGTTAAAATTATCGATTAAAAATAAAATATTTAAATAAAAAAAAAAAAATTTATCACTATCGGGATTCGATCCCGGGACCTTTCTGTCTTGAAGCAGCAACTCTAACCACCCTGCTACTCAGTCATTTACTGACTTGTAACAAATGACACATATCAATGCCGAATTTCAATGATCGATTCACTCAAATACCTGTCATTTGTTATCCTTCCTAAAATGAATGTCTAGCCAAGTGGTTAGAGTTCGAATTTCGCGCATATTTACGTTCGGTTACCTACATTACCGACCGATTCAACTTAAGTTATTCGAATAATCGTAGTATAGACATTCGACATAAAACTATTATTTTCAACACCCCTTCCATGGTATTGTAAATAGGAAAGATGCAAAATACAACAGTTCCTGTACGAAACGTCCCCAGACGACTAAGAAACTTCGAGGATCGATGGATTCAAATTTCATTCGAAGTCGCCAACGATACCTCTTAGTTTGAGATTATTTGTTTCGCTTTATTTCGATTTCGATTCGGAGTCCACATGATCTTTCATGCATCCGATATTATTCTCGCATTCCGAACCTTTAAACTTCTTATTCGCCTACATTCCACACGAGTCGTAGATCGGGGTTTAAATCGTTTGTTTATATTCGAATCGGAGTCGACATGATCTTCTCGATGCATGTATCCGATTTAGGTATTTTCCGTGTTACGAACCTTCAAACTTCTTGTTCGCCTGTGGCCAGCACAGAGTCGTAAATCGGAGTCCCCATCATATGATTTCCGGCGAAATCGATGGATCCGATCCCTCCGGCCTGGAACCAACAGGTTACGTCTCCATTCGAAAGCGAATCATGCGGATATTTTCGAATATGGTATTTTCCGTGTTACGAACCTTCAAACTTCTTGTTCGCCTGCGGTCAGCACAGAGTCGTAAATCGGAGTCCCTATCATATGATTTCCGGCGAAATCGATGGATCCGATCCCTCCGGCCTGGAACCAACAGGTTACATCTCCATTCGAAGGCGAATCATGCGGACATTTTCGAATTTGCTATCTTCCGTGTTACGAACCTTCATACTTCTTGTTCGCCTGAGGCCAGCACAGAGTCGTATATCGGGGTCCCCATCATATGATTTCCGGCGAAATCGATGGATCCGATCCCTCCGGCCTGGAACCATCAGGTTACGTCTCCATATGAAGGCGAATCATGCGGACGTTTTCGAAACCTAACCGTATCGTCATTATTGGTAATTAGGCTTAAAGAATGATTTAGTAAGTAAGGAATTTACGTCAGCCCCCACGACTTCGTTAATACAACAATTCAATAATATCGTCGCCATTTCTAGGACCTTTACAATATATAGTTGACTAACAGGTCCTCGCCTTTAGAGAGGTACCCCCATTCGGGTGTGCAATAGCGTGGGGAAAACCACAATGTGGGAAAAAACCCACGCCAGGTACCGCAGATTTGAAACATTCGATTCTGACCGCAACATTCAGGGTATAGGGTAGGGTACACGCATACCAGAAGTAAAAGTGGACTAAAATACTAATGTTAAATACTAAAAATACTATTACTAATACTAATAATGCTAATACTAATACTAATAATGCTAATACTAAAATATAAAATACAAAATAATTACACTGAAGTCCGACTTAATAGGAATTTTTTTAGTTTTACTTTAAACGAATACACATTTTCACTTGCGCCAATTTCGACTGGGAGTTCATTCCATAAACGGATAGATGTGATAATAAAAGAGTTGGAATAGGATTCTAGCCGATGTGTCGGTACTCGAAGTTCTTGCATAGAGCCTGGTCGAAGGATGTAGATTCTTCACGCCACTGATAACGTTCATAAAGATAGTGGGGTACGTGGGTCTTAATAATCTTATAGGTGACAATACCAATATAGTATAACCTACGCGATTTGGTGTTGAGCCAGCCAAGCTTATTACGATATGGGGTAATGTGCTCATCGCACCGTAGATCGAAGATGAAACGAATGCCCGCATTAAACATTCGTTCCACCCTGATTTTTTTAGTTACATTGATGTCGTTGTAAACTGCGCAGCAGTAATCGAAGTAGGGTAAAATCAACGAGGAAACAAGGGTTTGCCTAACATCAGTTGGTAGTTGAGCACGGTTATTACGTAGTTGACGTAGAGTGGAGAAGACTTTATTGGACATTTGTATAAGATGGTACTTCCACGAGAGCGTTCCATCAAACACGAGACCCAAGTTCCTCACCGATTTAACCCACGGTATGACCGAATTATTTATAACAATCGGTGTGATCGAATCAGTATTAAAGGTGTTCAGATAAAAAGCGCTGCCGACCAGTAATGCCTTAGTTTTTTCAAAGTTAAGGACGAGGTCATTGCTATTCGCCCATTGACAGAAGCGAGTGATATCGGATGTTACCTTTGCAATGGCGATGTCAAGTTCTGAAACACGACATTTAAGAAAAATTTGAGTGTCGTCAGCGAAAATCATATGATCACTATGATGGAAAACCCTAGGTAGATCGTTAATAAATACTGAAAACAACAAAGGTCCTAACACAGAACCTTGGGGCACTCCAGCACCTACTGGAAGCCACGACGATCTAGTGCCATCCACCCCTGTAACAGCCTGAGATCGACACGAGAGGTAAGACGCAAACCACCGAATAGCGGTATCCGATAAATTAGCCATTTTTAGTTTCTGCAGCAAAAGCCTATGACTAATAGTATCGAACGCACGGCTAAAGTCAAAGAGGATAACAATAGTTATGCGATTGTCTATTGCTTGCCTGCAATATTCAGATACATATAATAGTGCTGTTTGTTATTCAGGAACCCAAGTAGCTGATTGAAAACAATACGTTCTAGTATTTTAGAGAGTGCAGGAACAATAGCGATAAGTCGATAATGAGCAGGAGAAACAGGGTTAGTAATTTTGCTAATGGGTATCATCAATGATTTTTTCCAGTCAGCAGGAAAGATGTATAGATTAAGCGATTCATTGAAGAGATGAACTATGTGAGGGGCAATGACAGGGAATGATTTGATGTAAAAACTAATAGGTATCGAATCAGAGCCACATGCCTCCGACTTTGCTTCCGACAAACGAGCAGCTACGTCCTCGATGGTGACATCAGCGAAGAAAAATCTACTATCGTTAAAATCTCCGTGATAAAAGTCTTCATCGAAATTTAGGTCGAAAAGATCAGTGTAAGGAGAAACAGAAGCTGTGTGAAAGGAATTGAGTTCATCCAAAGTGCAACACAACGGTTTAACAGCTTTATTGGAAGCCACCAGATCAAGGTTGCGCAACTCCCTCCACATGGTCTTAGCATCCCGAATATTAGTAAGTTTGTTTCGATAGTAGTTTGCCCTCGCTAATACCCATGCCTGCTTATTAGCCTTATTAGCAGAAATGAGTCTCATTCTTAAGGAGGGGTCCCTGGTCCTGAGATAAGCACATAAAAGGCTATTTCTCTGGTATTTAAGCCTAAGTAGCTGAGGTGAAATCCAAGGGGAAGGCTTGTGAGTCGGTGTAAAGGTGTGCTTAGGGGCGTGCTTATCAAAAGTTTGCAATAGACGATGACTAAGCGTATTGGTCAGTAAGTTCACGTTATTCAGTGGAGAAACAGAATTAAAAATATTCCAATCATAGCTACTCAGGTCCCTATGCAAACTCGATACATCGAACGAGCGATAGTCTCTACATGTGATTTGTATCTGCTTTGCTTTCGGTGTTCCAATCTTACATTCGATATCTATCAGATCATGGCCACAGATAAAAGGTAGATTGGCTTGGCTATGTCCTAGGACATTTGTAAGGCTATCGACAAGGCAGTGGTCAATCCATGTATCAGTTCGGTTCGTATGATTAGTAGCTGATACGGCACGATTTGAAGAGCATTGGCTACGGCAAACTGCTGCAAATATGTAGATTCAAAATTAGCCCGATTTAAGTCAACATTGAAATCACCCATAATAATGATTCGATCATAATTACAGCTATGTTTTTGCAGTACAGATTCAAATAGTTCGAGAAGAGCTTTCTTCGGTGGTCGATAGATAACCGCAAGTAGCACTCTGAGGTTCGTAGTAGCGCTGTGACCGACTTCAACAAGCATAAACTCGAGGGGGTTAACGGAAGAGCATTCAGATTTTTCTAAGATTTTATAATTTAGAGCGGTATGAATATACATAGCGACACTTCCACCGAGCTTATACTTGCGGTCATTGCGAATCAAGTGATAGTTAGGCAAAGAAAAATAGGAGTTAACAGTTTTAGTATTAAACCAGGTTTCAGAAAGAATAATAATATGATAGAAATTTTCGGTGAAATAAGATTTAAAAAAAGAAAATTTATTAGCAGAGCCGAGAGATTGAACATTAATATGACATACTTTTAGATTAATATAGTTAGCGTTTACTGGAATTATTGAATTAATTAAAGCCTGGTTGCTTCCGGAAGTCGATGCAGCCGTTTCACTATTTTCGCGAACACTAAGAGTGCCACATGCCAAACGTCAATCGCTAATTCTTCGAAGATCTTCCTCGCAAGTAATGTCGATCGCGTTAGCGCTGCTAGTTGGTCGAAAGCGTACAATGCCGTGATAGGTGTAAACATACTTATGCGGATGGTCCTTCACTAACGCACGTGCTTTTCTGAGTAAGTTAAGCGTCGCAGATGGTAAGTGCTCATTGATAAAAACGCGGTTTTTCGCATAAGAGTTATCAATGTCGGTGGTAAATAGCATTTTCTTGGCTCTCATGCCTTTGATGAAGGCAAATCGTAGGTCGGGATTGGAAAGTTTTACCAGTATTGCTGGGTGCCTATGGGATGTTGACGAAGACGCAAGCATGGAAGCAGATGAGTCGGTGCCATTTGTGCGTTGTAGCCGATAAGCAGAAAGAATGTCTTCTATGTGAAGCGTCACATTCAATACATCGGCAATTTTGAGTGAAATTTGTCGCAAATCTTCCATGCCTTTCGGAGGAATCCCTGTGATTATTAAATCGCAGTTCCGAATGTCATAGCCCATTGTCGCTCGATCTGCCTTTAAGGACTGTACATCAGTTTGGAGTGATTTTACACTAACTTCTATGTCTTCTACTCGCTCCTCCAGCATCAATATTCGATCCATCTTTCCATTTATTTCTTCAAAGCGAGCATTCTGTTGCGCGTTAAATTGTTCTTGTCTATTAAGATATAGTTGTAGCGCAGGAGGTATGGCACACGTATCGGACGTATCCGATTCTACAGAAGTAGCGCTATTGGAACGGAAAAGACGAGGCGGAGCGAGCAGAGTTGAATTCAGCTTCCTTTTTTGCTCTTAGCGGCAGGTATATTAACGCAGCAAACAAATGCACCCCATGCAGTCGTGGCCGCATTGTCAGGTTTGCAATCTTCATGAAATGCAAGTGCGCAAACAACACATTTTATTTTGTCGTCGCCAACGAGTTCGGCATTGCATTTATTGCAATTCTCCATTTGAGAAGCATGCACGAGATAATAAGAGCCCGAAATATAGCCGTACGTGCGTTAGAGAGAGGAGGCTACACAAGCGTGCGGTACCGAGAGAGAGGGAGAGAGAGAGAGAGAGAGAGAGAGAGAGAGGAGAGAGAGAGAGAGAGAGAGAGAGAGAGAGAGAGAGAGAGAGAGAGAGAGAGAGAGAGAGAGAGAGAGAAGAGAGAGAGAGAGAGAGAGAGAGAGAGGAGAGAGAGAGAGAGAGAGAGAGAGAGAGAGAGAGAGAGAGAGAGAGAGAGAGAGAGAGAGAGAGAGAGAGGAGAGAGAGAGAGAGAGAGAGAGAGAGAGATGAGAGAGAGAGTGAGAGAGAGAGAGAGAGGAGAGAGAGAGAGAGAGAGAGAGAGAGAGAGGAGAGAGAGAGAGAGAGAGAGAGAGAGAGAGAGAGAGAGAGAGAGAGAGAGAGAGAGAGAGAGAGAGAGAGAGAGAGAGAGAGAGGAGAGAGAGAGAGAGAGAGAGGAGAGAGAGAGAGAGAGAGAGAGAGAGAGAGAGAGAGAGAAGAGAGAGAGAGAGAGAGAGAGAGAGAGAGAGAGAGAGAGAGAGAGAGAGAGAGAGGAGAGAGAGAGAGAGAGAGAGAGAGAGAGAGAGAGGAGAGAGAGAGAGAGAGGAGAGAGAGAGAGAGAGAGAGAGAGAGAGAGAGAGAGAGAGAGAGAGAGAGAGAGAGAGAGATGAGAGAGAGAGAGAGAGAGAGAGAGAGAGAGAGAGAGAGGATGAGAGAGAGAGAGAGAGAGAGAGAGAGAGAGAGGAGAGAGAGAGAGAGAAGAGAGAGAGAGAGAGAGAGATGAGAGGAGAGAGAGAGAGAGAGAGAGAGAGAGAGAGAGAGAGAGAGAGAGAGAGAGAGAGAGAGAGAGAGAGATTCAAAACAATTTTATTAAAACCCTGGCCACAATACAAATATATTTCGCACTACTTCTATCCTTATTGTATTAAGAATGGTTGAATGCTTATCGTAGATGCTGACGGAAAAGATTTTGTGCCTTATCATTGTTCTGCCCTGAACAAATGTATGAATAGATTGGGACGAAAAGACGAGAAGGAGGTAAGTAAATGTAGATGACGTGGGAGTGAGTTCCAAAATTCTATTGCTGTGACCCAAAATGAGCGCGCGTAGATGTTGGTACGAGGGGTGGGGAGAGCGAAGAGAGAAGAGTGATGACGTGCTGATCGGCGAATAGTCTCACTAATAGGTATGAACCTATCTGCCAAATAGGATGGCTGTGAGGTAGTGATGATTTGATGAGTTAGGTTACCAAGGAAGAATCGCCTTCTGGACGCGATAGTAAGCCAGTTCGCTTTCTGTCGATACGGCGCCAGTCTGTCATCTCGCCTTAGACGATATATATACCTCAGTGCTACATTCTGAAGGCGTTGCAATTTGGTGTTAAGGTATGCAGTCGGATCACCAATGACGAGAGATGCGTAGTCCAGATGTGGAATAACTAGGGCATTCACTAGTGAGAGCTTGATGGTTGAGGGAAGAAAAGCACCGCGACATTTTAACCTATATAGAACATTGTGGACTTTGGATGAAATGGTATTAACATGGCGATTCCATGTTAGATCAGACGTAATTATTACTCCCAAATCCTTTACTTCATTTGAATAAGGTATAACGTCCGATTCGACTGTGATATTTGGTATTGTCAGATTTTGCATATAGGCAATATTCTGCGATGAACCTAGAATAATGGCCTGTGTTTTACGGGTGTTCAAAGTGAGCCCATAGTCATGGGACCAGCTTACTAATTTGGCAATATCACTATTTATCTTCGATATGGTATCACTTAGACGACTTATTGGTGTATATAAATAAAATTGGGTATCATCTGCGAAAATAATGGTTGTTTCACGACAATAATGGAGCCTAGAGAATAGCGTGTTGATCACAATGATAAACAATATAGGTCCTAAGCTAGAACCTTGGGGCACACCAGATGTGATGTATTCTGGTTCGGACGTTATCCCATTGAGGTCGACTATTTTATGCGAGCGATTTGTTAAATAGGAGTGTACCCATCTTAACGTTGATTCCTCGAAGCCTATATCACGCAAACAAGTTAAAATTACAGTGTGGTCCAGGGAGTCGAAGGCTTTCGAAAAATCAAATAGTACAAGGATAGTGACTTCTCCACGGTCTATGCTTAAGCGTACACTGTCCATGAGATACAGCAAGGCCGTTTGAGTGCTATGGAATCTACGGAATCCGCATTGCCTGGGATGCAGAAAGTGATTTTTCTCCAAGTATGAAATGATTTGCTGAGTGACAAGGGAGTCGATAATTTTTGAAAGGTGAGGAGGATTAGTGATTGGGCGAGTGTCGGAGGGGCTTAGTGGATTTGGAATTTTCTTAAGTGGAATGATGAACGATGATTTCCATGCAGACGGAAAATAACCCGTGGTGAGCGATATATTATAAATGGCGGTTAAGTACGGAGCTATAGTTGAGAACATAGATTTAAGATGCATAAGGGGAAGGTGATCAGGACTAAGCCCCCGCGAAGTTTGTACGACTCGATTAAGGTTAAGTAAGACTTCCTGACAGGTTAAAGGGGAAAAGGTAAATGTTGGATGAGAATTTGGTAATGGCCGCTGAATAATGTCATTTAATGTTATGGAATCACAAGATGGATGGGAGGAGGATATTTTTGCAAAATGGCGATTTAACACGATGGGTGAAAAATGAGGGAGGGCAGACTGCGAAGTCACATTTGCAAGTCCCAGACCCCGGAAACAAGACCATAGTTTGCTTGGACTCTTTTGCCGGAGTACAAGGTTGGCTAAGTAGCAATTTTTGGCTGATTTTAGTGCATTCTTAATTTCGCGACGCATGCTCCGGTATTGCTCAAGAAGAAGTGGATTTCGTGTTCGCTTCACGCGTAAAAATAATTTATCGCGTTCATTTATTCGAGCTCGCAATTCTCGCGTAAGCCATGGAATATGCGATGCGAAATACGCGTCGTAATAGAAGGCGCGTGTCTATTTAAGGCTTCAGTAATACAATCATACAGAATACTAAGACTATTCTTACATTCATTATTTTGAGAATTTGCTACACAGTTATCGCGATCGGATGACAGTAGTTGCGGAAGCTTAAATTGTAACAGTGCTAAAAGATCCCTATCTAAAGCTGAAAAATCACAGTGCTTGAAATTACGTAAGGTGATAGTCTGAGATGTACAATTTAGGTCGGAAAATTTGTAATTAATTGTGTTAAGACAGTGACCAGCTGCAAAAGGGGTAGATGATGTAGAGAAACTGTTGATCTTATCAATAGAGTCTACAATTACAACATCAAGTTGAGACGCGGATAGTCCAGAGTAATGTGTTGGTCCAAACGGAACGGAAAAAAGCGAATAATCATGGATAAAATCTTTAAGATATTTACAATCAAATTTATTTTCAAGCAAGTTACAATTTAAGTCTCCTGTAATAATTATGTTTTGGTACATTGAGATATAGAAATTACATTTAACTAAAAATTAGATTAATAGAGAGAGAGAGAGAGAGAGAGGGGGGGGGGGCGACGCGTTCTGCGTAACGTGGCTGCACAATAATACAGTTAGTTGTTGTGCGAGCGAGCGAATCGCAAGTGGAGTGTAATTATAGTGCCCCTTTGGAAATTTCCAAAAACTTAGCTTAAATTTGTAAGTACTCTAGCGATAATTAATAAACACTTTCTTAACCTTTATGTGTATTTCTTACTGCGGCCCTAGTCACGTTACAATGGCGCCAACGTGAAAAACTCACATAAATTAATCATATTAAAACGAAAATTGTGACACATACATAGATACACATTACACAACTAATCAAACATAAAACTCTCACATACAACAAACAGTAATACATTACACAAAAAGAATAGAATAAATTATATATAAAACATACAACACAGACAACATAAATACACAAAGAGAAATCAAACATACCACACAACACAATCACACAACTTACTATTACACACCAAACTTAAAAACATTAGAGACAAAAACACTTATTGCAAAAAAAAAATAAATTATTATTTTCAATTACAAATTTAGATATAATAAATAAAGCTATAAACATGCTACGAACGCCGGCATTCACGCCAGCAAGAGCAGGCGCGACGATAAACATAAACATAGAGGAGACGCAAACAGGTCAAAACAATTCAGACAATAACATCAACAAATGATTATTAGACATGACAATAGAAGAACTAAATAAAGAACTACATACAAACACAAACAGACAAGGCCCACCAATAAATAATCAAAATCAACAATCACAACACATTATGCCAAATATAAGAGTACGGAACCTATTGGACGAATACTCAGAAGACGGTAGGAACACGCATTTACGAAGAAACAACGCATACGCTTTACGACAAACACAAAACTATGACCAAAGAGACGAGGAAAATAATACACCACACAGACAAGAACAGAACCAAAACACAGAAAGAGAAAACACATATCCACAACATCAACATTAACACAGACAAAATCAAAACTTCATTCCATGGCAAATCTATACAAAAAAACACCTATGGAAGTGTACAAAACTGGCAATTAAAATTTGAAGGAAAGGAAAATGAAAACATATACGACTTTTTATAAAGACTAACAGAACTACAAAACGGATATAATTTATCAAATGACGAATTATACAAAACAATACAAATATTATTATCAGGAAATGCACACGACTGCTATAAATTAAATAAAAACGAATGGAATAACTGGAAACAATTTACAAAGACATTATTAGACACATTTCAAAATAAATCATATAGAACTAATATGAAAAAAAAACAATTAGAAGAGAAATTTCAAAAACCAACAGAAAAAATAATAGACTTTATAGTACAATACAGGACATTATTAAACCAGTTACACCCACCATACACACTAGAAAAACAATTAGATAAAACATACGAACACTTAAGACAAGAATACCAATACCACATCAGACGCTATGAAATACACACATTCAAAGAATTACAAACAATAGGGACAGAATTCGAAAGACTAACTCAAAAAAACAAAGAAAAACAAATCACACAAAATTACACACTAAAAACACACACACCATTAAACATCTACGCAAAAGAATTCACACCTACACCACACACTTACACACAAAAAACGCAATATTACAAACCAAAAACATATACACCACAAACAAATAATTATTCAACGTACAAAAATTACAGACAACAGACAGAAAAAGGAAAAACACAAAATACAGTAGAACAATGCTTCAAGTGCGGACAACGAGGACACTACAAACGAGAATGCCCAAAACAACAATCATACAAACAGTACACAAACAACAAGGAACAGGGAAACCGACACTGAGGCTAAAAGAATGGGTCAATTTAGCTTCAGAGATAAAAAACGACCCTCGTTGGTACACACAAATTAAAATAGGTAACACTCAAATTACTGCATTAGTTGACCCAGGCGCAACAAACACATACATAGGACAAACAGGCATACAAAAATTAGGAAACAAAATACAAAAAAAAATTATTAAATTTACAAACAACGATATTAAAGTACAACTAGCAAACGACACTAATATAGAAGTTATACACTGAGAGAAGTTTAGGGTAGCAGGTACCCTAAGCTAGGAGACGGGCGCGGCGGTCCGAAAAATAAAAACCGCAATTAAACCGCGATTAAAAATTGTGGGCGTTAAATTAAAATTTCTTTTCTTTAGCACCATCTTTATTTTAGCTTTAAGAAAGTGTATATACAAGTTCTGCACGGTTAAAGTATTTAATGATATTAATAAACTCGACTGAAGTACAAAAGTTGGTGTTATTTTCATATTAACGCTTCCGTCGTGAAAATGGTGCAAGATAGCATAAAATTGTACTAAACCTTTTTTATAGAGCACGAAATTTCCTACAAAAATGTCAGGGAGACCCCTAATCTAAAGTCAATAGTTTAGCCATAAATAATGCTTAAAGTTGCATCGAAAATTTTTGAGGTTATAGATCGGTCACCGTTGACTTCTAAGATGAAATTATGTCGTTATTTGTGGCTAAACGATTGTCTTTAGACTAGGGCCCTCACTGACTTTTTTGTAGGAAATTTTGTGCTCTACAATAAAGGTTCAGTACAATTTTGTGCTATCTAGCACCGT